>JAHWFP010080313.1:0-17248 GCA_023313725.1 Lithobius niger
GCTCTGTCTTAGCTTCACTGATGTACACTTATAGCATGTGCTCAACCAGCATTGTTTGTTAGGAGAATATTGGAGACACTGCAATGACAGCAGTGAGTTTTGGGAGGTACTAAACATTAACTTGCGGCCGATAAAAATAAATACCTTGTTTCTCATAAGTGTGCAAACCAAAAGTTGATGTAGGCGGCTTTTTATTTTTTTAACCTTTCAAAGTCCGGTGCGGTAATATATTTTTTTTATGGTGGGAGAAATTAATTTAGTTTTTTCTTTTATGGAGCATCCCTAAAAATGCGATAAAATATGTGAAAACGCATATTTTGAAACCTGGTATTTACAGGCATGAAACATGACCGAATTTCCAAGGTTTTAATGTGTTAACTGTGGACCCAACGTTGAGTAAAGTAATGTATGCTAAAAAAAAAAAATGAGTAAGGAACTAAAAAAAAAAAACATTACAATCACAAAATTAGTTAATTTGTGCATTTATGTGTTTATTAAACTGCAGGATATGTAGCTTTCTTTGCGTTGGTAAAGATTAATTAAACTTGCCTATAATAATGTGTAATTGAAATGAAGAATGCTGACATTTGGAGTTTGCAGTATTAGCCAAGTTAACATCTACAGGCGCAGTTATTGCTGGACATTCTTTGCCTGAGCAGTAGGCTTTCGTTCGTTTACAGCCATTGTAGTGTTGGACAACAGGCTGTTGTTAGTACAGGCCGGCACGTTTAATACCCAAAGTAAATTTTAAATAAGTACATTTTTCGTGATTTGATACACGCAATCTTTTATTTTTTATTTATTTATTATTTAACAATAAAAAGCAGTAACGCAGCCAGTGATTCTTGGCGCGAGCGCTTATGAGAAACAATGTTTATTTTTTTCGTGTCCTGACCACTTGACAATGAAATACACGCACAGAGGAGCCTTTGGAATTCAGTTTCAAATTGGACCTCTCGTTAAAATTTAATTTTTGTTTATTCCATAGACTTGTTGGGAAGCACAACTTTTGCTCCAGTGAGAATGGATATGCTCGGGAACATAGGTGTAAGTAATGCTTTGTAGTGTTTTTTTGTGTTTTGTTATTATACAATTTAAAACAGTTTTCTTTCTTGGTGCACACAGAAACTGCAGAGAAAATTTGATTCGAATCCGACCAGTTTTGCCGTTCTGCAAGCTATGATGCAGCAGGAAATAGCTGATAAAGAAACTCGTGCCAGTGGTTCTGCAACTGATGCACTGCTGTGGCTAAAACGGTACTGTTCTTTGCATTATTTGAAAGCCTGAGCATTTTCTAAGATGTGGCCGAGCCTGAGAAACATTTATTTCTATTAGCCGTTCGGAAATATCCACTACCTGTAAATTCTTGCATTCATTTCGTGTAAGGCTTCTTTCCCTCACTAGATCAGCCAGCTGCGTAACCTTGACTGCGCATGCATCATGCGCCTTCTTCCCCCCCGCCTCCCCCTTAAAAGCTTTCGGGCGAGGCAGCCTGCCATCTATTTTCCTCAAGCTCCTGCTCCAGATGGTCAAATCACTTCTCTTACTCCATCAAGACCACGTTTGCCGAGAAGCTTTCCCCGAAAGAAGAATCGCCACGTTGACTCTTTCGTCGAAAGAAGATCCCACCTGCTTTCGCCGAAAAATTCCGCCATCAAGGTTCCTCGATCAGCTGACTTTCACCGAAAGATCATCTCGCCTGCCCTACATCTTTCACCGAAAGACCCCACCTTCCTACCTTAGCTAATCCAGCTGAAAAGAACTCTTCACGGCTTTTGGCCCCACCTGCAAGCCCACCAGCAGCAGACCCTAGTGTTATTGTTAATCCGTCGCTTTTCCCTCGTAGTCAGAAGCCCTCTTCTGTACACTTTAGGATCAACCACATGTTTCTCACTTAGTTGCAGACAGGTCGCCGCCCATCGCTCTTAACACAAACGAAAGAAGAACCATAAGTCTTCTCAAGTTTCCACCGACTCCTAGCTCCCAAATTCTCCACTAGATTTTTCGTCCAACTCATCACACTCCCGCAAGATGTTACCTCTGCCTTCGGCATCACATGCCCTCAGTTCGGCCAAGATCAACGCTCTCATGGACCGTGCCATCTGCGACTTTGATTACCTTCCACAACAATCCTCACCAGCACCACCGGCGGCGTCGCACAGTAAATCATACATTCATGACTACTTCACGGCTTCCTTGGACAACTCTTCCCGAAAGAGGAAACACTCCACCTCGTCCTCATCCTTGAAGCGAAGCCGCCATCACACTGCCAATTCACAAAATGACCAGCCCTTTCGGCACCCTCTCACGCCGCCTCCTCATCCTTTCGCCTCTCTTGCAGATGTCTCCACCATTGGTAACGACTTGGATTCGGCATCTGTACTTAACGATCAACTCCCGTCACCATGACTTAGACATTGCCGTCATTCCACCTACTCAGGAAAACTTGGTCGTCACCCATCATGCACATTTTAAAGACTCGAAGCAGGATGACAGCGACCCAACCAGCTTGCCTCAAACTTCTGAACTTCTGAAAACCATAGAAGCCATCGTTCCCGACACTTTTCTTTACAAGCCAGCCCCTGCAGACTCCCAACCGGCCAAAAATAGTGGCCTCGTCACAGGTTTTTGGCTTTGGTCTCCGTGACAGGAATCTAAAGAGTCATGTGCAACTCGCCCAATCCAATACTCTTCTCACCACCTTTTCTCCGCTTGAATTGGATAAGGACCCTCCACCCCCAAGACCTGGCCATGAATCCCACTTCTTCTGCTTCTTTGTAGATGGCGCCGCCAACCCTCGCCTCTTTGAGACCTATTCCCAATCTGAGTTCCTAACAGCAGAAGCAAATGGACTCTGGAACTGCCCTATTCATCCCCAAGAAGGCAGAAGTCCCATCTGCAGTTTTTAAAGAAACAAACAACATTCTACGTCTCGGCCTCAGCGCTGCATCCCAAGCCGATGTCATCAGCACCGCAATCAACGCACTCTGCGAAAGACTCGCCACCAAATCAAGCCGAACCGAAGCAAAACGCATCTGCTTCCTCAATATGGAAATTGTCAAGAAGGCTTCCTTCGCAACCTATTATTCCTTCAACTGGTTCACAAAGGCACGCTTCAATTCCAACTTACTCCTTTGTGACATCACCCTAAGCACTGCTTCCAACATCAATGATGCAATGAAACACATCCTCCGGAACCAACCACTCCATGAAAGTGAAACCCTTTTCCGTTGCCTAATCCCTTCTCTTGCTCCACACTTGGACATTTTTCGGAAGCCGAAAATGACTCGCCTCAAGCAGAGGAAGGTTCGCCCAACAACAACCTCAAAAGTACCATCAAACCAAAACCATAAACATGATAAATGCAGCCAAGTTTCACACCGTCCTCCCAACTCCAACTTTGGATGCAGAAGATGCCCTCGAAACTCCAACCAGTCCTTTTGCGTGAACTTCCCCAACAAGGGAAGAGTCAATGGCACCTCTCAAGTCACAACAACCAGTCGCCACTCTCCACTCACTCCCAGCCTGGAAGAAGATACCCACTTCTCCATTTTCTTTCATCTTCTCCATCATTTCAGATGGTTTCCGGCCAACCTTCCTGAGGAAATCACTGTCGTTTCACCTCCCCCTTGGAAATTTGCCACAACACTTTCTCAGCTCCTCTCAACAGAAGTGGACGGCTACTCTCAAAGAATTCTATCCGACGATGACTAAACCCACTTCATCCAGGATTTTACGGCTTCGTTTTCCTCAGACCAAGATATACGCAGGCTCCAGACTAATCTTCAATCTCAAACCTTTGAACCATCTCATGGAAAGCCACCACTTCAAATGGAAACCTAGAAAGCATCCGACACTCTCAAACCCAACGAATGGACAATCTTCATAGACCTTGAAGATGCTTACCTTCACATCCCGCTTCCATGTTTCACCTCTTTCGATTCATGTACAACCGAAGTATGTACGAACTCCAATGCCTGCCCTTTGGCCTAAACTCCGTGAACAGGATCTTCACGTCAGTTCTAAATCCCATCCTGGCATACCTACACCAGTTCCAGATCACCGGAAACACTAACCTGGACGATTGGCTTTTGAACAACTTGAACCAACAGCAGCTACTCCCTAGCCGAGAATTCACTGTGACTCTACTGAATCAGCTCGGCTTCGGAACAAATCTGAAGAAGTCTCGACGCAACCCCGCTCAAGATTTCATTTTCCTCGGAGCTTCATTCAAGCTAGTCTCTGCAACAATATCTTCTCCTCCAGACAGAATGGAGGACTTTCTAGACCACGCTCGGCAGTTTCGCCAAACGAACCATCACACTCTACGAAACCTCAACTCCCTGATAGGGAAAATGGACTCCATGACAAATCTTGTCCCCTATGGCAGATAGGGGACAAGATTTGTCATGTACCTTTTCGTCACTTCCAAATCAACATTTGGGGCTCCACTCAACAACCAGAAAACACCACGAAGCCAAGTAAACAGAAATTTTCCCCTTGGAAAGCGTCCTATAGTGGTCAGACATCAACAACATCTTGCAGTCTGTTGTCCCTCTTCACGAACTAATCTCAGATCTCCACCTCCTGATAAATGCATCCCAAGAAGGATGGGGAACCCACATCACTCACCGTGAAGTATCGGGAACGTTCCCCCCACCCAACACTCAGGATCACAGAAAGCAATCCTCAACGCTCTTCTTCACTTCCAGCACCTGATTTCAGGCAAAGTACTCCAAGACCAATCAGACACCACTACAGCTGTAACCTACATTCTGAAGGAAGGCGAAACCCGATCATGCAAACGTCATCAAATCTCAACCTATGCTAATCCCTGAACACAACCCTTCTTCCTCTTCACATCCCTGGCAACAATTTTGAATTAGTCATAATTTGGTAATAATAAAAATTTATCTTTTTTGGGTATGGTACCGGTATCTTTATCGGAACCTGCATTTTTTGTGATGCTAAAATCTGTATCGGCGCCGGATGGTAAAGACTGGTACCGTTACAGCCTTAGTTCTCAAGCATTTTGCTCTTCCAAAAGTGACAAGTTCACAAAGCTATTTATCAGAGATAGGTGTTTTATGCAATTGTAGAATTTCCGACATTTATTCGAGGTCTATTGTTTATTTTTATTTCTTAATTTTCTTCAAAATAGATGATGTGTAGGTTACCGCAGGAGTTTAGTGAACCAAACCTAGTGTCACTAAACTTACAGAAACAAGGATTTACAGCAGAAAAACTTACAGTTGCGGTACTTTTAGACTAAATTTCCAGATTGGTTGATTTTTCCTTAAAACTTGATATTTTGCTCTGTGTGATTATTTTCACCTTGAAGTTTTTTATTTTCTTATTTCTGTTATCCCAAACTGTCCGTTAGCAGCTGAACCAGTACCCATTGGTCTTTAGCCGTTATCTGGACAAAAAATTTCGGAAAACAGTGTTAGTCATAAGTTTTCATAGTACACAAGTTTTCATATAGTTAATGTTTGCTGGGATATCTTTCTTGAATAACACACCATAACTTGATTTTAATTTTGTTTGTTTTGTTGAACAGGGGTGTTGAATTCATACATGAATTTTTCGTCCTCTTCCTGCGTGGGGATCCGAATTTGACCAATTGCGCGTCAGCCGCCTACGACAAAACTTTACGAAATTATCATGGATGGGTAGCCAGAGGACTCTTTGCGGTATGTAATGCTGTAAGTTTGTGGTCATTAGGCAAATTTCAACCCGTTTGGGGGGAGAAACGGGAACACGGAGAAATGCGGATGTAACTACGTTTCTGGTGTTTCCTGTAAAATGACATTCTCATTGACATACATGCACGAGCATTTTCCACTCAAATCACCAAGCATAAAAGCGCTTATTGAGGATCAGTGGCAGATTGATCATTTGGCTTAGTAGAGATCGTGTGTTTTGTAGGGTGATTTTATACCAATTTTTTTCCATTGTAAAGGCAAGGCAAGACAAGACAAAAATTAGTGAATAACACCCAGATGGTAGAGGTGACCAGATCTTGGTATTTCAACAGGCTGTCCAGCTGCCTTTTAGAAAAATTTTCAGGTTAATGCATGATGATGTGAGTTGAGGAATGACTTATGACTACAGGAGCCGAAGTGGTTGGTACATCTGGTATGTTGCCAGAAGTGGTTGGTGGAAGGTCGAGCAATGACTTTGTTATATATATTTACTAGCAGAACCACCCGACGTCACTCGGGTGGAGTAATTTTGCCCATTGCTAAATATTTACCCTTAAATTCCAGTGAATAGAATTGCGGTTGCAGTCACCGGATCCACTGGCCTCCACCCCCAATTTATTTAGTTATTAAAGCTTTAGATTGTAAAGGGTAGGGCTAACTGAGACATTGCCCAACGCACAGGCATTCTTTCCCAGCCATTGCGCCCTCCCCCTCCCACTCCATTTATTTATTATAGTACTAAGATGGGAATGCTTATTAATACGTGATGAAAACTTTTCACTTCACCACTTTGGTTTGGGCGATTCGTACTGGGCACCAGGAACATGGTGGTAGCATTATGGATTTTCTACAATGGTTTAGTATTTTTTTTTTTTCGTGGGGGGAGGATTTCGTCCACTTTCATTTATCGTATGTACATTTTAATATTGTGAAAGTGTAACAGCGGACGAAAGCAGAAGCGAATAAGGACGAAACGAAACCTGCGTAATATGAAAGAAAACAACCTGGCCTTCGTGCATGTCATCATTTTGCTTAGTGTTGAGCGCGATTCATTGGCTCGACTCGTTGAAGAAGTGGGAAAGAAGTTTAGCGTGGCTGCAGCGAGCGACGACGTTCTCCCTGCGCTCTGCCACTCTCTTCCACACGTCTAACTGGGCGAATTTGCCTCACAGTATAGGGTTTATTCATAAGTTTGTGGCACCAAGAATGCTGTATCACTCAGTACATCTTCCCGATTGGTATTTTACCGTCTCCCAATTAGCGGCATACTGCCATCCTTGCTTACTCTCACTGCCCGTTTTACCATCCAAATTGCCATGAGCAATGAACAAGGCTATAACTCACTAAATCTCCAGAAGGGAACCTACAATACAGAGAATCTGCCTACTTTTACTTCCGTTCTCCTTCCAGCAACCAACTTCTCGCAACTCAACAGACTAGCCACTGTGACTGTGGTCGTCATCTATCGTTCATCACTCTTCATCATGCTGTACAGCCTGTTGAAGTTAACGATATGTGGTTGCCTCTACCGTTTGGGTGTTTTTTCACACTTGTGTGCCTTACCATGATAAAGTCTAAATGCAGGTGCAAACTGGTAGCAATTCCTGATATTAACTTTACATATGAGCATGCAGAAAGCCTGAATCGCACACATTCCTCTACCCTCAAAAGGGAAAGGCGATACTTACTAGAACGCTTGCAGTAATACAGGGACTAATGCTAGGAATGACTAATGTACACCACTGTCACTGTGGATCAGGGTGGCTCAGTAGTTAGCACTGTCTCGTATGACAAAAGTTCCGAGTTTAATCCTTTTCCCCCTTCCCCTTGCAGGAAGTGCACTCATTCTCACATCGATTGTGTCTAAAACATCCTAGGTGTTTCCTAGCAAAATTGTCGCTCTCCGTGTCGAGATAATCAGATAACCTTAGCAGTTGTAAGGGATGATAATTGACTATTTCCTTTATCACTGTGACTGTGGCGTTCCCCTCACTTTTGCATGTCTTCTACGTTGGGGAGCTAAAACCAATTACTAGAACTTACGGATTTTTTTAAAGGACGTAATGAGCACTGCAGTAAGAACACTTCGATTTGATATAAAGTCCGTGAAAAGTAACATGCATGCTCAAAACACATCACGCTACCTTTAAAGGCTTTGCTGGCACTCTCAAAAAGCATATTCCTGTGTATTTCGCAGATTGCATCAGGGTTCTGTGGGCTTGTTCAGACCTGCAAGCGTCAAAACTTGCAGCATAACATGAGCCATCCTTAAGAAGTAATAGGCTATTACTTGGCGTGGGGGTGATCATCATCCATTACATAATGCAGGGATGAGAACACTCTTCCACAAAAAAGTCTGAAATTGTTTTGCAGGGTACATAAGGCCAATAAAAAAAGTTTGTTCTCAAGCCCCTCCACATCCATTTTGTCTCTAGAAATAAAAAGAATCGACACGGCAAAAATAGCAGTTATAGATAAAAAATGGTCCGTAAGGTGAGGCACGAAAATATAAAATTACCATCCTTGTCATTAAATAACTTCATGGACATGCGGTAAGCAGAATTACAGTGTTCTTTATTTTACCCCAAATACAAATTATTCCCTAAAATATGTAGCAAATCCTAAAAGAACAAAAATAAAAAATTTCCGTCCGCCTGCACAAATTTCTTGCAAAAAGGCCCACGAACCACCTTTGTTATTTTGTCAGTGGCCTGACTGATATGTATTTTTGTATCCCCAGCATCTCGCCTTCTTTAGACACTTCTGATTCATTGTTATTTTTCGGTAAGGATGCACCAATGTTTTAATAGGAAAATTCCGATGTACGATTTTGATGTTCATAAAACAACGGCCGACGTCTGATTCCGATATCCAGTGGTCCAAAATTTAAGAAAGTAAAGTAAAACTAAATGTCATTCTTCATAGAGCCCACAATAATTAAGGGAACACTAAAATTGTTGCACACCTAAAATGTACTGTCATAAATGTACGTCATAAATGTAGTATATTTGTGTAATTCCAATGGTTTAACACGTGCTGCCTAAAACCATGCTGATGTAGCCAAAAAAGGCTGATACTGATAGTATGTTCAATGCCAGCATCGGTGCATTTCTAATTTTTGGTTAATTAATGTAATATGTTTATCAAAGAGTAGAAGTTTACTTTGCAGGCATGCTGAACTATTCAAAGTTCATCTTTAACTGGAAAAAACACGTACAAGAAAACTACTTAATTTTTGCCCAAAACTCGTAGATTGAGCTTTTGTTCACAAGCATAAAAACAATAAAAAACCTGAGAATTCACTCAAATGATTGGCAGTAAGATTATTGACATGTCAACATGGCTCCAGTTTACCTGCCACTCATTTGATAAGCTCCGGAGTTCTTATGCTTTTGAACAAGACGGATAAATGCATAATACTTCGGCAATCACATTCGCAATATTAGATAACCACACCTTTGATGGAATTTACAAAGTGCTGAAAATTCTTTTTATTTGTATGCAGTTTTCAAATTCCATGAGATATTTGCTACTCGTTTTTCGAACGTTTTGCTAAATGTCGTTCCACTTTACACGTAAAAAAAAAATCTAGCAAAATCCTGCAATGTATTACAGTTGTTTATTAAGTAATGGATTATGTTTATTAAGTAATTGATTACACCCATTGGCGCTTTCTAAAGTTGCTCAGGCACCATTGGGTTTAATTGCCTACATTTCTTATCCATGGCAAAGCCAACGATCGGGAGGGGTTGGCTTTTTTAGGTGGTCGCAGAGTTTTTAACAGTGTCCGTACAAAAAAAAGAAGAAAAGTAAAGCAATTTAGATATAAGCATCAGCAGTTTTTGTGTATTTACTGCATGGACTTTCAAGGCGAAAATATTTTTATGTACCCTGAGATATTTTGTTTTATTCGCAGGTCGCCAGCCGGGCAATCCCATATCGGAATGACTTCATCCGCCTACTAGCTTTGAACCCCAAGGAAGAAGTTGAACTTTCAGAGTTTGAGCAGCAAGTCTACTCCGATTGTGCCAACTACATCAAAGACATGTCCAAGGTACTCAAAATCATCAATGAATTTTACCAGGCAAACAATTTAGATTCAAATGAAGTTGTGTGACAACAGCTGGTGGAAAAAATTGCGCTCTCTCTCATATTGGGGGCCGATGGCTACTCTTTATAGTTGTCAGTTGTTGCTAAAAGTAAACGTTGTGCATCGACGATAGATGCAGATGGATGACATCTGCAGATGGTATAGGCACTGCTGCATACCAGTACAAACACGCATTTTTCTCAAAATGTTTTAGTGCCTTCTTTTTCACACGGAGCAAAACAGGAACAATCTTGCTAACCTACGGGCTGCGTGCGAACGTTAGCACTTCACGTCAGAAGCTTAGATCTGATTTTGAATGGCCAATGATAAATAACTAGCACACTTGCCAGCCTTACCTGAGGTTTAACATTGCGGGTGAAGAGGCATTATTAGGGCAAATGTTATCCTCTGTCTTGAACTTATTGTTAAAAATCTGGTCAGAATTCCTTTCAGTATTACAGTGTTGAACTGCAATAATGTTACAGAGAGACAGAGATGTTCACATTTCAAACCCCTTCCTTTTCAGTCTTATTAGTTAAGCAAAAAGTGTTGGGGAGAATTGTTTGGATGTATTTACTCTAGCCATACCAAAAAAGCTAATTATGTGCAGTATTGGTTTGGGGTGAAATTTTAATCAGAACCGCAGCAGCTTCTAATCCATTAGCCCCAGTATTCATGTATAAGGACATTTTTTGATGAATTTACTGTGGTATTTGAAGCTTCTTGCTGAATAGCTACATTTCATAATGAGAATTACAAAGTTGAACGTTATTGCGAATTATGCATGTGTACCAAGGGACCAGTAACTATTTTCGGAGGGGGGGGGGGGGGGCCCAGGGGGATGAAGACTTTCAAAAGAGGAGGGGGCACAATCGGAAAAAAAGGCAAAAAAAAGGAAAATGTAAATAAAGGCAGGTCCTAATTTTTCCACCCTTTCGTTCAGTGGTATTACAAAAAATGGGTATCTTAAAAATAGAGGTCTTGAAAACATTAGTGACAACCAGTCCATATTTAGCTTGGAACCATGAAAACAACATGGCAACCCTCGAATAGCCTTTCTTTTAATGGTTTTTCTTCATAATTGTATTTGCCATTAGGGCATCCCAAAAAAGGGTGTGGGGGGGGGGGGGGGTTGTGCCCCTATGTGCAAGTGCCTTGGGAGGGTACGGGGTGGATTTTTCAGGTCCTTGCGAGAAATGGCACTTTTCAGCAGTACAACACTTGTAAAAAAAAGAAAAATGCCTCTACTTCGTCCCGCATGATGTATGTGTTTATAAGACTTAAACGCTGTCATTTGCCAGGGTATCTGTTGCGTAGGTATTTCAGTAAACTACAAAGCCTTAGCATTCCGAGTCCGTGGCTTCTTTCTACAATTTTTGACTGTGTCAGAGGCATAAAATAAATACAGGAAAGAGGCAAACAAGTCAACCATCGAAAATCGTACACTAAAATGAACGTTGTACTGGAAGTCACCTTTATGCACTACGTTTAGTCGGAGAGACATGAACTGGATTTGAACTGGTGACCTAATCCATTCCCAGATCGCTGACATAACGCCATATCCATGTCAGCAACATGTTGACAACTGTGTATTTATCGTACTAAAAGTTATCTTATTGTATGAAGCTCAATACAAAGGAAATGAAAGAACGTACCTGTGATTGTTATCTAAAACATTTTTAAATTGACCTTGTCCTTTCTTCAAGCCGCCAGAAATATATTACCACGAAAAAGTTGATGTAAAAATGTTTTTTTTTTAATTTTATTTTTTAATCTTAAAAAAATCTAATGCGGTTATACAGCTTTTTTTTTCTAGAAAGGGGCTGTACACAACTGCTGTCACACAAGAAAGGAGTTCACGGAGTGTGCTTGTTACGTACAAGGGCGGCGAGGCATGTCATTAAATTTCTGACGTCACATATAATATTGTTTAGGAGTAACTGCTAAACATTTTCTGACAAAATCTGACTAATTTCACAACTAGGTTTAGAATTGTCTTCTGCTTCGTCAGTAACAAAGTGGGTGGAAATGTCATTTTCTAAAGGGTATTGCAAAGGTTGTGACAAAGTGTAGGGGAAGAGGATTAAAAAGGATAAAGTTTATGTGACTTTATTTGTGTTAGTCCCCAGAGAAGACTTCAATAGCGTTGTTGTAATATCCTACCTAATCAAAAAAAAAAAAAAACTGAAAACTGAGGCGCTTCTCTATTACTTTAAATTGTTATATAGTTCATTGCATGAAATGTGGCCCTCTCTCGCACATTTTAGCTTCTTCTCTTGAGTCTTAGCCAAAGGCCCAGACTAGTTTTGCTATAGTGCTGTGTGTGCTTTGGCTATGGACAGAATCCTGTGTCCAGCAACCAGTCCGTGGTTGCTTTGTAAAATTTTTTAATGGTAGGAAGGTCTTAATAAAAGTGACAAGGTTACATTGTGGTGAACTCGATTTCAACAAAAAAAATAAAAAATTTTCGCAATTGGACACACATGCTTTTCTTCTATTGAACAAAACTTACCGAACAACAAATAGGGGTGATACCACTCAAATTATTGACTTGGCCACTTAGGAGAACTAGTTTTTGTGCTTTTCATGGCCTAATTTAACCTGCTACAGGAAATTGTTTACCCGTAGCGTCAATAGGTATGAAAAAAAAAATCTTACTTTTTTGGCTAAGGATCGGAATATTTTTTTGCCTTAAATGAAAGAGAGGTCATCGAAAACGTGTTGGTAACATTTTTTATTTCCATTCCATCCCTTCTCCGCCTGTAATAAATAATTACCTGTCCCTAAATACCATGCATAACCTCGCAAAGTCTCGTTTAGTTATGTACAACTGGATTGTCAACTGGATTGCAAGTATTGAATCCTCTAAGTAATAGTTCAGTTTTTTGGAAACCATTTACACATACATGCCTCATAAAGCCTTTTCTGCATTTCTGCTTGTTGAATTTTTATCACATGTTTCCGTAGTTATACAAGTGTAGAGAATATGTATATATACACCATGACTTTTGCTTTACTCGGGCTCGGGCTCACATTGTGGCATTAATGTAAATGTTTGGTAAAGCTTTAGAGCTTTATTTCTGCGAGGAGTCTTTTAAAGGCTGCTCCCTGCAAATGCTGCTTTAAATTAAAGCCTTTTTTGCATTTCTGCTTGTTGAATTTTTATCACATGTTTCCGTAGTTATACAAGTGAAGAGAATATGTAATATACACCATGACTTTTGCTTTACTCGGGCTCGGGCTCACATTGTGACATTAATGTAAATGTTTGGTAAAGCTTTAGAGCTTTATTTCTGCGAGGAGTCCTTTAAATGCTGCTCCCTGCAAAACGCCAGATGACCTAGATTTTGATTGCGGAACTGCTTTTGCTGTGAAATTATGGACGTAGCAATGTGTATCAGGAGAGAAGTGAAAAATGGGAAAAGTTAATTATGTCCATCACTGATATTGCTGTCGAGATAGAAGAAATAATGAACTGATCAAGAAGGTGGAACAGTCGGCTAATACAATTTTTACTAAGATTCAAGGAGTCAACAAAATGATAAGTTTGCTCAACTGTGTCGTATTTAAAATGCGTGTTTATTAGCCTATGGCTGATGTGTGCCTTAAACACATGAGTAAGGAACACATTGTTTAACAGTGTGTGTGAAACCCAACGACAAAACATTTGAGGCCACACTTACAGATTAACTTGAATAAATGCTCAACGAAATCTCGAAAGTATGTATCCCTCAAGTATCGATTGTATGTTGATTACTGTAAAATAGGCTACTGTATACCAGGTAGAAACCACATACCAGTAATTATGAATTTGTTTTTGGAAAATGTTTTTCTCGAGTAACAAGTAGCAGGTTTATATTGGCATGTTTTGTTGTGTATGACACCTTTCTGAAAAGCAAAGCAAACATAGAGTGTCAACACCTATAAATTTCAAATTATCAGACGACTTTGGCAGCGTGCCAGCAATCAGAAGGAAAGTAACTAGGCCCCAACGCACGTCGCAAAGTTTGTAAGGGGGTCTTCGGGGACCATGAACGACATGAATGAGAGCAGCGAGTGGTTTGCTACCAGCTTCGTGGACGCCGATCGAGTTCCCAAACTACTGTGGACTGAAACGGACTTCCTGTGTGTGTGGCAGAGGGCATCTACGCCATGCTTTCTCTACAAATATCTACTCGGGTCTCGGGCAAATATCTACTTGCAGTCATAATCCGTAATTGTTGGCGATTGGTTTTTCACTTGAGGAAGATTCTTTAAATGTATATTACAGGGTGATTCGTAATGTATTGAAAAACAGGCCTATATAAAATTCACCATAGGCCTATGTTATGTAGGCCTATAAAAGACCTAATAAAATCATAATTTTCACATGATTACTCCAAGTTATGTACCTTAGTTTAGTGTACCAGTGGAAAGCCCATCATATATGATGGGGAATGTTGAACAGTGTTTCATTCACGCACCAAAGGTACGCCTGTGGTATGGGACTACATTTTATAGGCCTGGATCTTATAGCTCTGTTGCTATGTATCATCATTACGTGACTTATCCCATGACCGACCAAGGTATATACGGGACCCGAAAAAATAATCCAAAAGTCGTCTGGTTAGGCGAAAGAGATAAGTGTACAGGCAAATGCAGTAATTGTCTGAAAACAATGAACCCAAAGTTCCATCGTTAGGGTCCTCCTTCATGGTGGTTGTCTGACTACAAGCACCTGCTGTACCCAGTGAGCTGCAGTACCACGTTAGTAAAGTTGATGCGTAATCAGGTGGTCTGGGTTTGATTCTCAGCTAGATAGTGACGTTATATTTTTCGTTCAAATGGCCTCGCACTCTCCTGCAGTATCCTGGCACAACGGCAGGAGTTTGTTCAGTTTTAATTTTCTTGAACGTCAACGTATGTTTTAACAGATTTAACAGACTACCATCTTCCAAAGAACATTGCATTTTTTCGACAATCTATCCTCTAGCAGCAGAAATCGACCACTTGACTCTCAGCTAGTGCTATGAAGACAAATATGTCAGGTACCAACGTGCAATTTAATGTTTTCTTTTTTCGAGTTGTGGTTTGTTTTACCACGTACTGCTGTTAGCGATTATTTTAGGAGTACTAATTATTAAGGCTGTACCGATCAGCATTTCTTCTGCCGAACAGATTCCGGTCCGATCAGCTACAAATTGATTGGTGTACCAATCCGATTTAACCGAACCGATCGCTACAGATTTTTAACAATTTTTTTTCTGGCTTACACAAACTTATAGGCTAACAAATTTGTAGGCTTATGAAAACATTGGGATATATTTTTTTTACCCAAATAAAAGTAAAAATTTGTCCGTTATTAACCTTAGCCTACACAATGGAAAACATGTAGGCCTAGCCTAAATTAAGCAAAAGGTGACAAACATGTGGAGAAGCAGAATTTATTTATTGTCAAGGACCTGGCAAAAATCGAAAATCTGCAGGTTTTTGTTCGCCAAACCGATTTTTGCCGATCAGCCCAAAATCTGCCAAAATCTGTTTGGCTAAATCTGTTCAGTACAGCCTTACTAATTATGGAGAAGAATCGTTTTATGAAGTAATGTACTAACCTTTGGTTTTGTTAATAATACCCAAGGGTATTTGTTGTGGAACACAGCGCTGATTCAAGTAGCGAACGTTGGATTTATTCTGTACCACCCTTGCTACACGTGTTTTCTATAATAGCGCTGCATTATGCAGAGGCACATATATGTAACCAGTTACCGTCTCCCAGGATCTGACTTGAGTTTTATTTACTGTTTGTACCTTTTAGCAGCTTGGCTGTTCCTTTTTTATGGAGTTGTTGCGTTTTACAATTTGTGTGTAAATATTGCACTATATATGTGCTCTATAATAAATACTGCACTGTGTTTACTTTTACGTTGTACGGTATGTACATATTTGATGTGCTGTCTAACGGGCAATTTTTATTAGGAAAGTGCCGTTCTTTGACTTCAGGTCAATATTTAAATATACTGGGAAATTTTACACTAACATATTTTTTGTTACACTAGTTAATTTAGTTTGATACGCTAGTCTTCTCATTGTTATAGTTTTCAGTAGTTAACCCACACTGCATATTATTTTAACCATAGCGTGCAATGACAATGAAAAAAGTTGTGCACTCTAATTGAGGATACTTGTTTATGCAGCTGCAGAATTTCTGAAGATTGTTCAGTTGTTTACTTTTAATTGACATCAAACGGTAAGTGTGAACAGGGGTTCAACTAACCAACGTTTCAGAATTTGGAATAATCAAGGAGTTTTTGGAAAAATAAACACTAAATAAGCAGATTTCTGTTTCTGGACTAAATATTTTGTTAAATCAAGCCTAGAAAAAAAATGTTGGCAGTGTGGATGATCTTCGAAAATGTACAGCCAGTTTATCGTGTTAATAAACAACTGGTGTTATTTAATTTACTGTATTTGACTCTCACATAAACCCAACATTTTTCAAATATATTCGTTGAAAAAGCAACTTGTCGTTTGGAAAATGAAGATAAAAGACTGCACTAATGCTGCACCAATACCAATACTGGATAGAATTTGTTGCCAATATTTGTGGTCTCAGTATCGAATCGGTATTGGCAACTTTCACTGAAATATCCGTAACTCTCTGAAACCGTTTGATTTTATGTTCCGACTGATTTTGTAACTCGAGAAAGTATTGCATTAGGGGATTCCGCTTACCAAGTAATTGTGGATTGCAGAAGTTGCAGCGAAAAAATCTGCTGAATCCAGTGGCGTAACTTAGTCAGCACGGGCCCCGGTGCAAGAAATTATATCCCCCCCCCCTCCTACCCCGCACCACTTCATGTGCCACCACACGTAAGAAAAAATAATAATATATATATACACATATTTATACATGCTTGGCAAATGGTATCAAGTCTCCTGCCTTCTCTGCCCTGTCAGTTCACCCTCACCCCATAAGTCCCACCCTTCACCCAGTTCCCTTTCAGGCTTTCACCCCCTCTCCTCTGCAGTTTACTTCACCTTCATTCACTTTCGTGTCTACTGCAGTCCCCGGATGCTATGACGTGTGTTTCTATATTACCTATTTCGATTATTTTTCTCTCCCTCTTCCCTTTTTGCTCTCTTTCTCGTTTTTTTTATATTTTTGTGTGGGCCCCCCTCTACTGTCCTTCAGTATGCACCCTTCGCACCCCGCACGTTACGCCACTGGCTGAATCAGTTTTTCTGAAAAAAAATTATGTGGAAATGGCGATAAATTTTTCGCATAAAACAAGTATCCGTGATTACACTGTAATAAAAAAAATAACAAGTATTGCTACCTTACAGGTAACCGCATTAATACAATGTTGTGTTGGTGCTCGCTTTGTTCCTTTCTATTATGTGTGAAGATTTTGTATCAGAGCATACGTTACTTTGTGGTATCCACAAAAAGTTATATTGGTTTTGGTTTTCATGA
>JAHWFP010080314.1:0-17174 GCA_023313725.1 Lithobius niger
GACGGAACTAATACGAATGAATACAACACTTTTCAATAGGGACTTTTTAGAGTTACAAATTCTCCTTCCCAACCCTATAAATTCTTGGTGTTAGTTGTAGCAAGAGTGTCAGTTCGAAAAATTTGCAAGTATTTCATTGTTTTTAACCTTGAGACCGCAAACACTATGCAGCAATCAAATTCACGGAAAGGTATATGCAAACATATGCTTCTCTTTAATTGATCTGCAAGCCAAATACATTTGGAAGTAAGAACTTGAAATATGATGGTGTTGTAGATTATATGCAATGGGACTGGTCATATTGCGTGACTCTTTTTGGTCTGTTTTGAAACAACGCCCTCCCCTCCACTGTATTACAAAGATAACAGTATTCAAAACATACACCAAATATTTAAGTCACTCTTCTACAATGAGGTCCTTCTACCCCTCTCACACCATAATGATAATAATTCAACGTAGTAACAATTAATTATATCAAATTGCTGTTAATTGCATTTATCATTATTTGTCGATGTCTTGAAGCCAATGGTGATACTGGAATTTGTCTGCATTATGTTGTACTAGGTATAAAATAAACATTTTAATACTGTAAATGGCCTATTAACAGCCCTGGCAAAGCCACGGTTCATCCCCCACCCCCAAAATACTTAAAGGTAAGACGCCTGGCCAGAGGGGGAGGGGGAGCTGTAATTATGTTATTTTACAATTTCTGACGTTAAAAGCATTTTAGTTCGTAATTTTTCTCCTAGAAATTGACTAAAAGATTCATATAGTCAACAAGGAAATCAATATTTCATTAAAATAGTTTTTTCTTCATTAAAATTAACTAAAAGCTTTATACATAAAGCAAACTAAATTTGTGGACAAATGAAAATAAAGGCATTGATTGTATTAAATGCTAGACCGAACCCAGATCACGTATGTGAATGAATGGAGTTAGGTCTTGACACCCTCCCTGGACAGACGTAAGATTCAAATTATAACTTTGTTATGGCCAATCCTTTTTTTTATCGAATTAATTTCAACAGCTCATGGGCATTTAATAGATGATTTACGGTAATAGCCTACATCAAGAAAAGAAAAGAAAATTAATAGCTAAGTAGCAGAATTTGTTGACACTGTCTGTGATAACAATTGTTGGAAAAAAATGTCTGCATCCAATCTGTTTTTATCATACAGCTGGCCAACTGTATATTGGTTTCTATTAAATAACTTTTCAGGCCTTAACCGTATTGATCTAGGTATTGGTAAGGTTGATCGAGACGTTTAAAATGGTATATTGGAACGTCAAAATCTGTTAAAAATTAATAAAATGATAGAAGTTCCGTTAAAATTTGCCTATGGTGCCTTTCAATTGTCCACGATGTATTAGCACGTGTCACTGCTGATTCTGCTACAGGGTTGATGTGAACTTGAAGCACATTAAATTACAAATTTACATCATATTTCCGAAACTTGGCACCACACCCACTTCCCAACTGTGACTTATTTTATGGAGGGCCCAAAAGTTACACGTTTGATTTACACTTTATAGGCACGTGCTAGTAGCATAAATCTTTGTGCAATAAAATGTTCCACTGATAAGCTCAACACTGAAATTCATATTCTCACCAAATTTCGAACGATCGATTTGGACGTTCCAATAGTGTATACCATTTTAACCAGCATGAAAATATCTTTCCACTGGTGCAAATTTCGCTTAAAAGGCTTTATATTTTGCCAAACAAATGGATTGCAAGACTGTTCCAAGCTTTGTACTTAGTGATTCATAGAAATGTTTATTTTTGCTGGGTAATGATTCGTATTGGCTGTTAGCAAAATAATTTGTGTGCCAGTTAAAATTTGGTACCGTTAATTAAATTAATAATTAGGTTACAGTTACTGTTATGCTAGGGATGTTGTATTTTTATGCATATGTGTGGGGGGGGGGGTAATATTTGAAACCACAAGGTTACATTAAAAAAAAATTGCTGGTCACATTTTTAATTCTCCAGAAGATTCTGTTCGGGTCAGAAGCAAAATATTGAGAAACGTGATAACTTTCACACACAGCTGGCTGATAAATTTTTTTTTAAATTGTTTTACTCTGAATTTACTCCAGCGCTATACACACGTCTTTTTAATTTAAACAAGCTAAATAAACATAAATTTTGCCTTTTTTCGTAATTTATTTATCTCTGATCATAGGCTAGTTCTCATTATTCCAATACTGAAAATTAAGGCTGTGCCGAACAACAATTTTTCAGCAGAACCAAACCGAACCTAATAAACCTTAAATGCTCCGAACGAACAAAAACGTAACAAATCAATCAACCTTTAAAATAAAATTTTTAATTAACTCAGTTCACAAAGATTCATGTAATTATTTATCAAAGTACAAGTTTCTTCACAAATGCAGGTATGTTCACACGGACTTGTAAGGGCACAGATGTGGAATCTGTTTCATCATAGTGAAATGCCCTCTACCTTTACATTTCCCCTCAAAATTTCTGAATGGTTAGAGCTAAGTATTTGTGGTTTGGACCATCAGAAAGCTGGCGAAAAATCCTTCAAAATGTGTAGTGAAACATCAAAATCCATCTATTAGAAGTAGAAATATGTTCGCTTCAGTATTATTCTTTTGAAAGCTTGTTAGGTTCGGTTTGGTTCTGAAAATACTAAAAAGGCTACCAAGCTTCCACAGCTTCAACGAATATTTAATTACAAACAAAAACCTCAAGTGTGCCGTAAAAAAGGGTTATATGATTGAAGTTTCATTTTACTTGTTAAAATATACACAGATAAAAATTGGTGATTTTCTGAAAGCGGACAGTCACAGCCCAGTGGTCAGCGTCGTCGGCTCCAAACCAAGAGAATGCCGGTTCGAATCCAAAAAAAAAAAGGGTCTGAAAGTTGAATTGGTGAAATGAAATAATCAAATGTACAATTGAGAAAATTGCATCTGTTTAAGTGCTGTTGTGCTTTACGTAACGTATATGATAGGTAAAGCACAACAGCACTTTTCAACAGATGCAATTTTCTGAATTGTACATTTGATTATTTCAATTAAAAATCACCAATTTTTATCCGTGTACATTTTACCAAGTAAAATGAAACTTCAATCATATAACCCCTTTTTTTACGGCTATGGTGTCGCGCTATAAAGGTTTATGCATGCAGTCGATTGTTGCATGCACGAAGAATGGATCTGGAGTTTGCTGAGTGGCATTGTTCCCTAAATACAATGGTTAAAACAATGTAAAACAATCAAAATGATCGTTTAGGGGCCCGTAACTCCGGAATGGATCGGCCAATTGAAAAAGTGGTCTCTGTAAGGTTGAAGCCCAGGGAAATTTCTGGCTCAGATCATGTTTCAGATTTTAGGTAGGTGCAGTAGTTTTTTCTGAAACCGTGTCAGCCCAGAAGAACCAGAACAACAACAACAAGAAGTGAACAGTTTTCAAATTTACGTGTGGCTTCCTACGTTTACTCTTGCACGGAATTGCATAAAAGTTGGTGTAAAGTTTGGAAAAGTTGCTATCTGCTATCTGGCCAAGTTTGGTCGAAATATATTGAATAGAAACGGAGAAATTAATAGTTTTAGTTTTGCTGGAGAGAGGACTTCAATCGTACACGGCTATGCAGCATCTGCATAGCTCCATCAGCAATCAAATTCTTTCAAGAATGTGACCGTGAAAATTTCTGAGACTGGTATCACGAGTGTTGGCACAATGATACAATTAATTCTGCCACGGAATAGCGTAGTGGCTGTAATTGCCATTCCTGACTAGCCCAAATCGGGCATGAACTTGTTCCCAATAATTCGTTTTAAAACTTCTTATATCTCGCTTAGCTAAATTCTTGGTAGAAATGAAAGTTAAAATGAGCAACTTTTTATGTATTGATAGGCAGAATATCTGGGTTTTTCGTTAACCCCAAACATTTATTACATTTTTGGCATGTATTACTTCTACAGTACGACCATTAAAAATGCACGATCTGAAATTTTTTAAAGTTGAAAATGCTTTAATGCTAATCTTTTAAAGTTATAATTGGGACCACTCTTTTGACTCATTCACTTTTGAGTATTTCAGTGACATCCTGCTACGTCTAGCCATCCATTTCAGCGTAAACGAAGATATTACATGTTTTTTTTTTATTAATATATTGTTAATCAATATGTGACCCATGTTTTAGATTTTATATTTTCAGAGCCATGTTAGTATTTGATCAGCCTACATATCAAAGAAACGATGTGATGTTGATTTGCCATAACACCACTAATATTTAGTTTTGTGAGTCTAACAGCTGTTAGTCTCACAAAACTGGTTGCTTCTTGAATACATAATGTACTATCTAGAATGTACTTTCTAGATTTTCGCGAAGGTTATTGTTATCACGACGTTAAACTCGGTGGGGATACAGTTTTGTGCATTTTTTGTTTTTATTTTCTACATTATCTATGATACTTTTAAGTCATGATGGTGACATAGCAAACAAAACGGCCAAGTCAATTTTCAATTTCGTCAACTACGCAAATTTTAGCGGAGCTTTTCCCACTCGTTACGGCCATGCTATGAGCTCACATACTCTCACATACTCTAATACTATCGTTCCACTCGACCTTGCTCATACCAGTCCCGTGGATATGAAGAGAGCTGCAGGGAAGCAACCAGAAATGATCAGGGGCAGCGTTACAGAAGTGTTGCGAAAACTGATGAAAAAAATGTATTTTAAACTTTACTTCCAAACTGACCGTATGATGATGATAATTAACCAGTACTCGTGGAAACGGGAATTTGCAGTGAAAATTTATCCAAGTTTGCCAACTCGACAACTCGAATTTGCCAACTGTATGTGTTTCTTGGATGGTTGGGGGTGGGGAGCTCCTCCCCATCCCCCAAGTCACTACGGGCCTGTAAATACAGCTATACTTTCCACCTCCCCCCCCCCCCCCAAAAAAGCAGGGGGGGGGTTGCCCCCACAAACCCCCCCCCCCCCCCCTCTGGGCACCACTGAATCTGGCCCGAGAAGGGCACTATTTAGTTCAATTACCTGTCTGGATTCATCTGCACGTAACAAAGAGGGAAGGGGCACAGGTGGGCTGGAGGGGCTGGGCAGTATTTCAATCAACTCACCATCTCAACTAACATAGAATCGAAAGGAAGAAAAGTTACCAGTCTTAATCAAAGTATGGGCAACACCGGGAAAATACTACGCCGGGCGAGACAAAAATCACAGTTCTAAAAGAAGAAAATTCACCCATCCACTGGGCACGATCTTCGAGAAACAAAACCCCGGGCGAGGCCGAGTACTGTCGCTAGTTTTTAAAATAAATGCTGGTTTCCGAGAAGGAATTTGTAGTCTGGGAGCGTTAGCCAGTCGTCTGGCCTTTTCTTACGATTTATGATGATTATCTATTTAATTCGGAATTTAAAAAATATTGAACTTACTGCATATAATAGGGGGTAAGCCCCCAAAATTGGCTGACTACCAAAGCTTTTTGTTAGCTATGTTTTTTCCCCGTAGGAATTATGATGGACACAATTCCATTTGGACGGAGTTGAGGCAATTACCATGGCAAGTAAATAATTTCCACTTCTAACTAATTTCCATTGAAAAGCAACTCCATTCAGATCAATTTCAATTCAAATTCGTGAGTCAAATTCATTTCCAGCCAGGTCATAACCATGGTAGGTGAAATTCAATTCACTGCCACATTCTTTATTTAATGTTTCAAATCCATTCCATTCGGTTACCGTACTTTCCATTTTTTGTTCTAACAGATTAATTCCAATTCGTTGACCAGTATCAATCCCCTTCAGTCAAGTATTTTGACAAATTCCATCCAGTTTCCCCCACCCAAGACCCAAGGTTGAAAGTAAAATTTGGTAGGCATTTATTATCTTTGAAAATTTCTGAAAACTGGCTTGTTTTAATATTTCAAAGGTGTTCAAATTGCTGAAAATGAGTTGTTTTGCAGGGTTCCCCTCCCTCCCTTAGACCCCATTGCTGATTTTTTGTTTGTCCCTTACAACAACATTCCTAGATGCTCCACCAATAATTCATTGTAATTGTTATTTTTTTAGAGGGGCCCCAGAGTCGGACTGGATAGGAAAGGGCGCGTGTGCCACCATGCGTTTTACAGGAAACTAGTGAAGTTATGGAACCTCCAACCATCCAGGGGTTTTGTGAAGCGCTCTAAGCTCCCCAAGCAGAAGCAAAGTCCCGGGTCGAGCTCAAAAATCTTAGCTTATTTTCATATTCTGTTGCAATTCTGGTTTCGGGCTGCATTCTTCAATACACATTTTATATTTCAAGTAATGCTATTTTTTGGAAATTTAGGGAGTGGGTTGGGGGGGGGGGGGGGAGTTTAAAAAATGAGTCAAAAACGTAAGTAAAGGGACGGAGAAGAAGGAAGGGAGTTTGTGCCTGTGGACAAGGAATCCAAAACATAAATTTTTCTGCGCGGGGAGGATTAATAATATTAATAATTAGTTTATTTTCATGAAGTACGACGCTACATGAAGGAAATCGTCACGAGAAATACAAAATTCCTATTTTATAGTGACGAACCAGGGAGAAAGCACAAAATAACAAAATTATTTACAATAGGAAAACACAACAAAATAACAAAACGAACACTAGAAAAAAATATATATATATAAAACCTAAGATATTACACATTTGATTTGTAGGGGCTCATAAAATATTTTCTTAAGAGATATACAAAATTATTACAGTTTAAGTTATCAGAAATTGACTTTGGTAAGTCATTCCACACAATGGGAGCAGTGTAAGATAAACTCATTTTCCCGTAGTTGGTTCTACATTTACGAGGAACAAGTTTATTATTGTTTCGGGTGTTGTGTGTGTGAGTGTCACAATGCCTTGTATTGTAACCCACACCGTAGAGGGATGGTTCCCAACATTCATCTTTTAAGGACTTGTACATAAACATACATATAGAGTACTTAAAAACAAATTCAATCGTCAAAAGATTTAGGGATTCATACAAGGGCAGAGTATGCTCCCTGTAGGGCACTTTAGCAATAAGTCGAACTGACTTTTTTTGTAAAGTTAAAATTCTTTGCAGATTAGTCTTAGTAGTGGCTCCCCAAACTGTAATACCATACAGTATGATCGGGTATACAAAAGCAAAGTAAAGAGATCGTAAAAGATAGCTTGGCACGCAATGTTTGACCCTTGCTAAAATAGCATTTCCTCTCGCAATTTTTTTACACACAAAATTAAAAAAACGACCACCAAAGGGGCGCCTAAAGAATGGTAGCCGAAGGGCGCCTGTATTTGGCACTATGGCCAGTCCGAGCCTAAGTGGGGCTGCCTGAATTGTTGGTCAACTGGCCCCTAATGTTTTAGTTACGTCATTGAATCAGAGATTTAAAGAACAATGATAGGTTGTGGCTGGATTTTTATCAAGTTAAAGGGTTTAAAGGGTTTAAAGGGTTTAACGAGCGTTAACCACTCCTGGTCATCTGCCCGAAGCCCTAAGGCCCTAAGGCCCTTTGCAGATTACAATGCCTGTGTGTATCCTTATGGAAGAGGGTGGCAGCAGCCGAGTAAGATCATTGTTGTCTGAAAGTAATTTTTCAACGTCACAATGAGCATTACCACTGGAGGCTCTTGCATTCTTTAAGCTGGACTTGGCCAGCCTTATGTACCTTTTGATGAAACTGAGAGTTGGACGATAAATTTGATGAACTTAGTATCTACCGAATTTCATCAACATAGATTAATCCATTCTGGAAAGTTGTCGTATTTGGACGAACCAAAATGCGACCAAAACGTTATTTGAACCATGATCCAGCCATCACTTTGATGCAAATATCACCATAAAAATGATAAACTACGATGAATTGAAGCACGAGACTGAAAAAAAAGACTGAATTAGTGCCGAAGTAGGCATGATTTGTGAACATAACCACCTGCATTTGGCTCTGGTGAGTGTACATTGATAGTAGTATACGTATCCGAAATGAACGTCTGTTTTTGGTATGATCGTTTGCCTGGAACCAATACGTTGGTTTTTAAACGAATATTTTCGGCTTTATTTTTCGCTATGACGTCATTCCTGATTGTGGTTGTAAACAAAATCGTTTTGACGACCTACAAGTTTCCGTCGTTTCTGTTTTTAGGAGCCGTGCAAATGATGACAACGCTATTAATTTTATTTGTGGGAAAAACGATGAAGGTTATAAGTTACCCAGACTTTTCCGTTGATGTTTCCAGGAAGATTTTTCCCCTACCACTGATCTATTTGGGAAATCTTGTATTCGGACTGGGCAGCACCAAAAAACTGAGCTTGCCTATGTTCACGGTGTTGAGGCGGTTTACAGTTCTGATGACTATGATTGGGGAATATTATGTTTTATCTGCGAAACAGTCCGTTGCTGTGAAATTTACAGTCGCAGCTATGACCACAGGGGCTTTGGTTGCTGCAAGTGATGATGTGGCGTTTGATGCTGTCGCGTATACATTTGTGTTGACAAGTGACTTCTTCAGTGCTGCGTATGGTGTTTGCGTGAAACAAAAGTTGGCCGCAAAAGAGCTGGGGAAATACGGTCTGATGTTTTATAACAGCTTATTTATGATCGTACCAATTGTTTACTTAAGTTGGAACTTGGGGGAATTGCAGAAAGTCATGGTGTTTTCCCAGTGGAGAAATCCTTTCTTCGTCGCCCATTTTTTGTGTGTTTGCATTATGGGAGTTGCTCTAAATTATTCGTCCATTATTTGTACAGCGTACAACTCCGCATTGACGACTGCCATTGTGGGTTGTTTGAAAAATGGATTGATAACTTACATTGGAATGTTGGTTTTCGGAGACTACGCCTTTACTCGTACAAACTTTGTTGGGCTGAACATCAGTGTTTTAGGAAGTTTGGCGTATTCTTACATAACATTTACCCAAGTCAAAGAAAAACAGTCGCCACAAAGTGATAAGCCCAGCAATGATGATTGCAAAGCCAATTATGTACCTGTTGCTAGTTAAATAACCACATCCACCCATTACGAGTTAATTTTACCAGACGTGTACTCACAAAGTTTACACTAACCATGGTGAAGTTGGTCTGTTAGGCCGTAAGTTGCTTGGAAAATAGCGAAAAAAGCTAGTATAATGAATCTAAGTTCCACTGCAATTTGGACTTTGCCCCAAGAGAACGAATTAACCAGATCCTCTACCATTTTTCAAACTGGTGGTGTCAAGTGATCACAGCAATGACTTTTTTAATGAGTCCTAATCTTCTAACCATTTTCCATTTTGGTGGTATAGAGACGTGTCAGCACTGGCCTTTAATGAAACGTGATCCTCTAAACTGTTCTCCATGCTGGTGGTCCGTGGCCCAGAGGTGTGAGCAGTGAGGGGCCTTTATTGAAACATGAGTCCCCTAAACTGTTCACCATACCAATTGTGTGGCACAGTGTGAACAGTGACTGGCCTTTATTGAAACCTGCTCCTCTAACCATTTTAGGCCTACATACTGTGGTGTCGAGCAGTAACCTGTATTGAAACCTGGTCCTCAACTGTTCCTATGCCGACAGAGTCGAGCAGTCCGAGTAGTGAGTGGCCCTTATTGAAACTTGATCCTCCAACCATTCTTCATATCGATGATGTCGATTATTGTGAGCAGTGGCCAGTATAGAAACTGATTTTCTAACCATTCTCCATGGTAGTTGAATTTAGCGGTGTGAACAACGGAATCATTGAAACTTGCCATCTAACCATTCGCTGTACTGACTGCGTCGAATGGTTTGAGCAGCAGCATTTTCATTGGATCCTCCACAGTTTTCTGTACCAGTAGTGTCAGACTGTGAGCAGCAGCCTTTAGTCTGAAATGTTTTTCTCTAATCGCTCTGCATACCGGTGCAGTAAAGTGGATTAAGCAGTGGCCTTAGAATATATATAACTAATATTTGTTTCCATTCACCGACAATTTGAAAGCATTTTCAAAGGGCATCACTTAAGATGGTTTACATGCTTGTTACTTTATTTACCTGAGCTTGCTTGTTTTCCTGTTTTGTGCTCGAGTTTCTAGTCTTATAGCAACGTATACTGTTAAATGCGTATTATTATTTTTCATTGAATATTTCAAGAGGTTGTATTAATTTCTTTCACTGTAAATAAAATCGTCTTACTTCTGAAATTCTGATGATATGTATTGTTTGCAATCTGTTCCACCTTTTTTGATTTAGGCAAGGTTCTGGCTATTTTTTTAAAGAAGCAAAGCAAAATATTTGCTCTTAAAAGTTTACAGGCTATTATGTCATTTTTTTAATTTTTTGTTATTTAATATACAGGGTTTCCAATCTGTAAAATGTTTCACGTTAATAGGAAAAAAATACCAACTATACTGAAACGAAAGCGTTATTTTTTCCTTTAACTTTCTACTTTTAAGAGGAACAATCAGTGACTGAGTAACAATCACTGCATGCACGATCGTTGCAGGCTTATCACGCTGGTATCCAAACAGAGAAACAGGCAATTCAGCCACAGTGAGAATAAGAGTGGCACCCTCCATTGAAAACGCTATTTACTTCCCTTAGAAACCAAACACCAGGGGTTCCAAGGGAGAGGGAGCAGAGATTTGGGGGGGGGGGGCGGATTCGGACCACACAAAGGAATGCGGGAGGAGGTGCAGGGGAGAACGTCGAGCCGCAGGTGTAAGGGAGAATCTGACCACACAATGGGGGAATGTGGTTGGGGAAGGGGCGGGCGGTCGAAGGCCGTTTTCATTTCTTGTGGCCCAGTAAAGTATTTTCCTGGTGCATGCGGGAACCAGCTTGACAGGCGTATGTTACACTGGGGGTATATCAAGTAAATTAAGATTTTTCTAGGTTTTTCCCTGACAATTATTTGTGAATATTCTCCAAGCACGGAAGGTAATCTACAAGTCAGCTACGGAATGTCTGTAGTTTTGTGAATTACCTACAGACTGTTTGTACGATGTGAGCGTCCTATTCTGTAGCTTTTATTGAATTGATTTTATGGTTCAGGTATTTTTAGTACGTGTTCAGGAAAAGGCAAGATTCAGGTTACCTCACGTTTTTTGCAAGCATGTGTCAAAAACCAGTATGAGGAGTAAGTCTTAAACACGTAATGGGCAATTTGTGTTTGTGATGGCTCAAAACCAATAGTCCTGGCCCCATCATATACTGCCGTAGAAAATTGTGGTCCAGAGAATTTTATTTTTGATTTGTCTTCTTGGGTCATTATAGAAGTACTTTAGTTTGCGTACACATTGCTGATCCGGACCGAAGTTTTTTGGATGCCATTTTTCAAAATGGCGGATATGTTGTTGGGATGTTTTTATATTTCAGGAACCATACCACCTACAAAGTTTATTTTGGTGAATCACACACAGCGATAGCCATGTAGATATATTATTGAAGTCCTCTCTCCAGCCAAATTAGCACTATTAATTTCTCCGTTCCTATTCAATATATTTGGACCAAACTTGACCAGACAGTAGATAGGTATGGAAGGTATATTTATACCAACTTTTATGTAATTCCGTCTAAGAGTAAAAGTAGGGAGCCACACGTAAATTTGAATACTTCACTTTTTGTTGTTGTCTTGTTCTTGTGACACGGTTTCAGAAAAAACTACTGCACCTACCTGAAACATGAAACGTGATCTAAGCCAGAAATTTCCTTAACCTTCAACTTTACAGAGACCACTTTTTCGATTGGTCAGCCATTCCGGAGTTACGGGTCCCTAAACGATCAGATTGTTTTATATAGTTTTAAGCATTGTAATTAGGCAACAATGCCACTCAGCAAACGCCAGCTCTATTCTTTGTGCACACGTTATGTCTTTCCAAAAAAATTCATTGTTGATGGGTAAAATGAAAGAATCCGTGCTTCACCTAAACGCATATAATTTTAAACCAGATTAAGCAATGTTGTTAATTTCAAGGTCTTCGGCCTCGAAATTGGTAGCAAGAAACGATAGAATGGCTTATTTATTTCGTAGATTCAAGCTTTCAGAGCTGAGCTGAATTATTTCAAACGGGCAGCAACAATCGACTGACCTTTGTAGCGCGACGCCATAGCCGTAAAAAAGTTAACGGATTACAAACAAACGTCAAGTGTGCCGTAAAAAAAAAGATTATATGATTGAATTTTCATTTTACTTGTTAAAATGTACACGGATAAAAATTGTTGATTTTTATTGAAATAAATGAGAAAATTGCACAAATGAGAAAATTGCATCTGTGTAAGTGCTGTTGTGCTTTACCAATCAAATATTTAAAACGTAAAGCACAACAGTACTTAAACAGATGCAATTTTCCAGTTGTACATTTGATTATTTCAATTAAAAATCATCAATTTTTATCCGTGTACATTTTAACAGAGAAAATTCAATCATATAATCTCTTTTTTTATGGCACACTTGACGTTTTTGTTTGCAATAGTTAGTTAGCTTGTCAGTTACCTCTAGCTAACTAGTCAGAGCTACCTAACTAGATCTAACTTAGTAATTAGCTAACTAACTAGTTAATTAATTACCTAACTCACCCTTAACTAGCTACTAAATAGCCACCTAGTTAGGCTAACTAACTCTACACCAAAATAAACTTTGTAGGTGGTACGGTTTCTGAAATACAACACCATCACTGCAACACATCTATCGTTTTGGAAGATGGCGTCTAGAAAACTTCAGCCCAGATAGCTTGGTATACCCAAGCTAAAGAATGTATACTTCTATAATGATCCAAGAACAAATAAAAAACAAAATTCTCTGGACCACAATTTTTTTTACGGCAGTGTGTGTCGGGGCAGGGATTACAATTGGATGCTGGATTGAATCATATGACTGAACGTATGTACGTACCCACTATTTAATCATGCATCTGTGTCACAAAGTGGACTGGATCTAAACAAATCTTTGTAGATGGGTAACAGAATTTTTTAAGTTTCGGTGTCTATCTCAAATTCTCAATAACCGACTGCTCTGTTCACAGAACTGTCTCATCACCAAGATGCTGCCAACAAGTAGTGGCCAATATTAAATGGTATGTGCGGTAAGAATTTTGTTAGTCATCCAACTGTACATAATGCTGAATAAACTGGTTTCCCATCAACTTGAAAAGTCGGAGAATTGGAAAATAAATAGGGAAAATAACTATAGGGAAAGGCAGGGAAAACTACATTTGTAAATTATTTTTTGTACAAAGTTATGGGAATTAAACTTATATTAGCTCAAGAAACATTTATGTATCAGCATTGAAATTCGTGTATGGAGTGACGTGCTGTTAAGGATGGCTGCCGGGCGATACCATAGCTAAAGAAAATTCTGTATTATTGGCGAGAAACTAGTCATACGGGCACAAGAAGTAAGTTTTCTAAGTTTTTCAGTAATACTAGAAATAGAGAATAGTGTTGGAAATAGGGAAAGTCATGGAATGGGACATAAAAGTAAAGTTTTTGGTGGAACTGACACTGTTTAGCTGCTGCTGAGGAAACTAGCAGCTGGTGATACGAGTTGGAATGCATCACCGGGCAGCTTAAGTCACCATTCTGGGTGACTCACCAGGTCTATTGAAAATAGGATTTTTTAAGCCAAATAATAAAAACTTGTCATACAGTACAGCTGCGCCTATTCAATGCTTGTTTTCTAACGGTGGGACATTGCTATAGCTAATCTAAAGGTATTGGATTATTCAAAATGCTTTATATTCAAAGTGGAAATCGTTTTTTGTAGTGCTAAATACCTGCAGACACGCTTGCTCAGAAGACGACGTCGTGCACACCGTTAGTCAAACAATGTAAGCAGGCACACACAATATTGTTTTCAATTGTTTTATAACAGAGAATGTATAAGGGAACAATAAATAATACTAAGAAAGCTTCTACGATGTATGTGGTGCAGATAAGCGCCATTCAAAAGCTCTAGCGGTTCTAGTGGTACTAATACACTCCAGCCCACATGACGAATTAACTCATCATTATATTTAGGTTTTTTTTAAGGAATAATGCCCTTAGAGGGCACCAATTTTATATTACTTGTACAAATCCAATCATAAAAATCAACATATTACAACAAAATTGGGCCAGGAGGTACATTCAACATCCAACTTGGGCACTCAATGTTAAAAGAGTGTTTGACCTGGTGGTAGCAAAGATGGATCGAATACCAATTATCGTTCTTCTTTGGGTGGTAGTCCTAAGTGACCTTGTAGCAGAGTTAGTGCAATTAGCTCACGTAAATGCGTTTTTTTTTTGGCCACATGGCAAAAAATAAAATGCATATGTAGCCAAGTAAAGGAAGTAATAAAATGGTGTGAGGTGTGTCAAAAAAATGGAAAGGGTCGCAAAAAAGGGGAAAGAGGAAATGACACTGGTGCCAGTGGTTGAAGAATCGTTTCTGAGTAGCAATTCATTTGTGGGTTCGCTACGGACCTCAGCAAAATGGAAAAGGTGTGTACTGTCTGTGTTGGATCACGCAACAAGGTACCTGGAGGCAGTCCCAGTGCAAGAAGCTAACTCAACCACAGTGGTAAGAGTTACTCACCAGATTTTCAAGGTTGGGGTTTCCCTCAGTAATCCAGTCAGATTTAGGAAAAGCCTTCATATCGGTACTTGCAACTTGTTTCCTAGAAAGGTGTGGGATTCAACTCATTTACAGCTCTCCGTATCTTCCTCAGTCCCAAAGGATGCATCGGACGCTTAGTGATATTATACGGGCTCTTGTAGCTGAGTACCAGGAGGAATGGGATTATGAATTAGTGCCGGCAATGTTTGCCATTAAGTTGACTCTGGGTGATACCACAAATTTTACACCAGCTGAGCTTGTATATGGGCGAAATTTGAGGACGTCTTTAACCTTAATTAATGACCAATGGTAAGTAAGGAGTTGGAGGTGAGTCCAAATGAGTTGATCATGTGGTATAGAAAGGTTGGATAACTGGGAAAATTCGAAAGAAATGCCCAGACAGCTACACTGGTGGCTCAGGCAAGGAATAAGGTACATTATAGCAGAGATGCACGAGAAAGGCAGTATGAGCCAGAAGGGAAAGTGTCAGTGCTGAAAACGGAAAAACAGACAGAAATAATAAGCTTCAGGCTTTTTGGAAATAAGGTAGGCACAGTGGACTACTAGCTGAAAACAGGTTAAAGGAAAGATAGGGTGCGGAATAAAATCGTACAAATTTGTTAAAGCCATTTTTTGAGGAAATACCTACTGTCAGTGAGGTACGAATCCAAGCACTTAGGTTGGAGGAAGACAAAATGACAGGATACTTGGATAGGGATGTGCAAGTATGGGATGGGGGAGGTTGCAGATGGCTAGCAGATGTTAAGGTACAGGCAATACTTAATTGGTCGGTTCCAAAGACTAAAAAGCACATAAAATCAGTGCTAGGTATGATGGCGTACTTGACGGACTATGCAAATTTAGTGCTGACATTCACTGACAGGCTCAAAAAGGGGGTGCCAGGTAAAGTAATTCGACAAAAAAACGAACTTGTTTGATGCTTAAGGTAAAGTTTAACTGATCCAAAATCAAAACAGCAAAGTGACACAAATACGGTTTCAGATAATACAGTGTTTTTTACTGTGTGGTCCACATGAAACCTTACTGCAGTATTCAATATTTTTATCATTTTTACTTTTGCACATCATACGTCAGCTAATGATTGGTGCATTCCAACTGACTAAATGACATCGCTGAAAAATGTTTAAAAACTAATCGTCTTAGTTGTTATTGTTATCCATAGCGTCAGAAGGAGAGAGGGACAATTTTGCTAGGTAAAGCCCACTGGAAATTTCTGGATCTTGTACATGCCACAATCGACATGAGCATGAGACATCACAGGGCCCGTCTCTTCCCGAAAATGACATGGGTGGCTGAGGCAAGACTTGAACATGAGACGGTCATGCTAACCATCAGGCATCTCACCTTGCCCCATGCAAATCGTCTTAGTACAGCACTACAGATAATTCAGGGTTGGTGCAAGTCCTTGAAAACCTGGAACATAATATGGAACAGACCATAGGCCTGACAGACCTATTTTGTACAAACTGATGCCTCTGAAATGGCGATCACATTAATTTTATCTCAGGTGGGGAAGGATGGGTTGTTACATCCGATTTTGTATTTGTCCAGAAGTCAAAAACAGAACAGGCCTGTAGTACAATAGAAAACTAATGTTTCGCTGTAATATGGGGGATGAAGACGCTAAACCCTTATTTAGCTTTTGCGTTCTTTGTTTTGCAAACTGACCATAATCGGCTTGTTCGGTTACATTCTCCAGCTGCACTGTTATACAGGGTGTCCCAAAAGTCCTCATAACCTTTACAGGGGAAGCCCGTGGGACGCCCGTTGGGGAAGCCTTGTTCCCCTGTCGAGGAATAACCGAAATTGTGTCGGGGAACAGCCGGAAGACGGAGTCTACATGACAACATAAAATTCGTAAATATTTTGGGGGGAAAGCTCAAAATAGTTTGCCGTTTTGTTAGTCCTACTGTTGCTACCTCATCACCTCCATAATTTAAGAGCTATCTTAGTTAATGCAGAAACGTAAACTAAATATGTACAAAACAAAACTTAAGGATTCAAGCTAATTTTTCGTCGTTTGAATTCGTGACACCATTGAACTGAACGAAAATCATGTACAGTAAGTGGCTAAACTGAAAATTGATTTGGTGCGTTAGCCCGTCAATGCCATGATTTAATCTTAGTTATGAGACACGTTTGGAATACCAATGCCGCACCAGTTATATCAAAAAGGAGAAGTCCCGATTTTAAAAGCCCAACGCACAACGCGAAGTTTGTGAGGGGTCACACGGATCCCAAACAAACGGAGCAAGAGCAGCCCAGTGCTCATAGTCCGGCCTCCTTACCAATTAAAACTAATTCTCAGTTAATTCAGAACCTTCAGCTAAATCTTCCGCCATTTGAAAAGATAGGAGCAATACTTTTCAAACCTAAATTATTCAGTTTTAGTTAACGTTAATTTAATAATATTTTTAAAATACACTTGAATTCATCAGTCAATTTAATTTGTAAATAAAATGTACAAAAAAAAACAGAATTTTGGTCACAATCAGGTTTTTACCACCTCTCATGCTAAAGAATGTTTACGAAACACATGCAAAACTTGCTTAACAATAAGGTGCAAACGTGTCTCGGGAAGCCAGAAATCGGCCCTCAAATAGCGTAAAACGCTTCA
>JAHWFP010080315.1:0-22897 GCA_023313725.1 Lithobius niger
GACTGAAATAATGCTACCCGACAAATATCACACAGATGAAGATTCCCCTTGACTCCTGATATAGAAAATCACGTTCTAAATAATGCCTCTTGTTTGATTACGAAAAATTTGCTTTTTCATGCTGAAACGAAATACCACGGAAAGCAACGCCATTACTAAAATTCTCGCATTGCCATGGCCACAGAATCCTTATATGTAATAAGGCTTAACTCTCGGTTTCACCTTGCATGCGAGCAGCAAAAGACTAAAAAAAGACTAAGACTCAAAAACTGCGCTCTGAAAGCACGAATAACGAAGTACGAACTACGCATTGAGCGTTAGCTAGACACATAAGAATGTGGTAATATTCTCATTATTAGATTTCCATGTGTTGCAGCACTACCAAACGTTATTTTACGGTAAAAACTATCTTCGAAGTCTTCGGACGATTTATTGCTACATTGAAGGATCGTTTAGTACATTTTTAATGAAAATAGAAAATATACAGTACAATACGCACGCACCTTGGTTCTTCGTCTGTTTGAAATTCTTGAAATTAAACCTCCGGACTCTTTGTTTTGACGTCAAGTGTAGAAAGCGGTACGTAGCATGAAGCCATTGTTGTTAAACTTTAATACTTTAGTGTCATTGCAGCTGAAATGCATAACGTTACAGTCTAAAATCCACGTATCACGTGTCACGAGTACCCTTCACAGTTCAGTCCGCATGCTAGAATGGTTTTTTTTTTGGCGTATTCAAACTGCAACTGGAGGCAGAATCGGAGCCTAGGTGGACGACGCATCGAATTTCTATTGCGAAGCCTTATAATATAAAAGGAACCTTGCCACGGCGGTTGGCATATTTTGTCTCGTAAGCATTTCAGATAGGCGGGTCGGATCTGGCTACGAAACTATGTTACTAAGCACTCACCAGCGCCCCCACATCAAAGTTAGGGGCCTGGGACTAACTACAAGAGCAGGCCCTCCTCCCCCTACTGAAATCGTAAAACGGTTACACTATGTTATGAAATTCGTCGGCCACAATTGTGCTTAACGGTTCAGTTCATTCATTAATCCGGGCTGCTTACGTTTGAAGACTTTGTAGTGCAAGCCTGTCGGCTTGTTAGGTAGATGTGCTCCTGCTCCGTGCTCGTTGCCGTTAGATTGGAGTTGTTGTTTGGTGGGAGTATAAAAAAAGTTCACAATACGCACAAATCGAGTATGTTACTCATAGTCATCAACTCACAATTGCGAAAAGAATTTTTAGGCCGTGCGGGCCTCTTGAGTGACCGGGCCCGAGTACAGTGGGTCCACCTGACCCCCCCCGTTGTGGGGGCCCTGGTACCCACTACTGGTGATTATGTGGTGTAAATTGACTTTATTGCTGACCTGTTGTTGTAGTTACGTGTGGTTAAGTTAGGTTTGGCTAGGTGACTTCAGTCGTATTAAACAGGTTTTTTCTGTACACTGCTGGGCTGTCAAAGCCGCTGCATGGAGGGCTATGTGGCGAGTTTTGCTGAACTGTTCACGAAAAAATTAGCCTGGCGGTTGCTATCGCGTCATGACGTCAGGAATATAACGGCAAGGTACACTTTTTTCCTTAAAAGGTTAGTAGTCATAAAATTATCACAATAAAGAGCGACTTCTTTGCTGGAGTAAAGATTAGCTGCCTACCTAGCAGCAAAAAAGGTGCACTAATATCACAGGAGCAGGAAAATGTTTGCAACAAGTCTTATTAAGCTCTTAACCGTACACCGGATGTGGAAATTTTCAGCTCGCATTCTCCCTAAAAGTAACAAAAGAAACTATCATTGCCATGTTACATTAACTCAACATCGGATGTCCTGTGATCCCATAAGAGCTGGTTCAGACTACAATGGCAAACGAAAGATAAAAACAATAACGGGCAGCAACCGACAGCACTGAAAATAACACCGTGACTCACCAGCACGACCGCACCAACGAACAACCAACGTCGGACCAATCAACGCTGCAGAATGAGTATAGAGCTAGAACAGTTACTTTTCAAAACTAGGCTAAGGCCTAAACAACTCATCATACTGTGTTTTTACATTTTACATTCCAAAGCAGACGACATCATATATATATTTTATTATATATATATATGTATATATAAATTTTATATTTTATATATTTTATATATTTTATATTTTATTTTATAGTTTATTTTATATTTTATATATATATATTTTATTTAAGAAAATGCATCACTATCGAATATAGCATAACTTTTTATCCTTTCTTTACAATTATCATGCCAAGATCATCGAAGCTTCGAAGTGTTCTCTGCCTACATCTTGTATTTTTCCGATCGTGTTCAAAGCGGCTTGTCAGCCATTGGTCTGTTAATGCTAGTGGGAGTTTGCTAACGAAAAATATGAAACCTCGCATTATCTACGATCGGCAATGAAAAACTGCGAACGACTGCCTGAGGGGTTGGTAGTCAATCATGTCAGTCGGAAAGCTCATAGTGGCGTGAATAGCTACTGGTGTACATGGTTAAAGGTTGCATAACTTAATGCACATTACGGTAACGGTAACCTAGTAAGCACAGCATACCCCCAGTGATGCATGGGCCCCTGTTTTATATTAGTACCTTACAAACAAAAGACAGCCTTTTCAAGCACCTATAAACCAGCAGGAACCGTCACCGAATTTGGGGATTTTTAATCTTTGAATTGATCCGGTGATATTTACCCCATTAGAGTGAAATTCTGATTTGGTCGATATATTTAGTCATGATTATATTAAGTTCCGCAGGAACGAATGCTACATAAAACTTCAAAGGACGTTTCAAAAAAAATACATCTGGTTCCTATAATAAAAATTACATGGCAAAGCTACAAGTCTCCTACTGTAAAAAACAAAACGAACTAAAAACAGCAATTTCCCTTCTCAGAAAGGGCAGAAAAAGTGGCGAAAATCGAGTCCCACCCGCTTCTTGGAAAGCCAAATTGCAAGTGCGCCTGTATGCTAATTGGATGCTTGCAGTGTCATGGGGTGGTCCACGTTAGGACTAGGGTTTACTTTGCATTATAATTTTTCTTTTGGAATTTGCAGTTTTCGATTTTTAATGATAGGGAAATATTCAGTAGTAATAGCCCTAGAGATTTTGTGGATAATACGGCTACTGTTTTCGCACGAAGCCTGTAACCTGACATTAAAATTAACGAATGCTAATTATTTTGCAATTATATCCCGAGCGCGTAGCGTGAGGGGTATAATTCCAAATTAATTAGCTAGAGTTAGTTTTAGTCTGCTTACAGGCTGAGTGCGAAAACATTTTTAGCCGTATTATCCACAAAAGCTAGAGGGCTGTTTTAATGGAGTATATCCCGATTCAAAATAAATAATAACAAAAAGACTACACGTTCTTTGTGTTATTATTAATATTTATAACGTAATGCTACGTTTTATTAGCTTGCAGGGTTTATCAGTTCATAAAATTAGTTGTCTCCAACAAGAATTTACAGACTATGCTGCGTCGGCGACTTTCTCCTTTTAAACACGCCGCATCAACTATGCATTGCTGAAATCCGCCGAGAGATGGTGCTGTGTGTGTTCCTGTACTAATTTTTAATCGTTTACTAATAATTACCATGGGATCAAAAAACTAAAAGACTAATACGGTAAAAATTAATATTATTTATGCCAATAGATCGCCGAAGAAAAATTATAATATACTAGCCTAAAAAATTATAAAGTGTGATGTTAAAATATGAAAATCGTAACGAGTACGTCGAGTTTTCTAGCTGGTATATATGCGAGTCAAAAGCCGCAGTCATTAACTAGCATCTGACGTCTGTTTTAAGCTTATCTCGGTAAGTTGCGCATGCGCACAACGAAAAGGTACTGTGGTATAATCACCCCGATTATACCCCGGTGTATAATCGGGTGATTATACCACACTAGGTCGATTATACCCTGCTCATCTACCTTCCACCATGATAGCTAGCGGGATATACTCTTAAGAAATTTATTATCCGGAGTTAAGTGGTTGTTAACTGGTAGTTGGTGTGTATGTATGACTAGTGTTTCCAAATTAATGGGGCTTTAGTCTGTTTTTCTTTAAATAAAAACGCCCAATGGCAAAACGATCTGGTGAATTTCCAATATTTAGGCAGTGTTGCACGAGGGAGTTAGATTCTACGTTTAGTTTAAAATTCGATTTATGAGGGACCAAGCATACCTTAGTTTTTGTTGGCTCTTGCCAACAAAGGTGGGTGTGCATGAATCTTCCTGCAAGGAATTCGGTATACCGTGTTTCGGGCGTTCATAATGTCTTATGCTTTGCTATTGTTTTGAGGGTGAAGTGCAATGTGCTTAATGTTTGGATGCCTATTGAATACCAACCTAATATTACTGGCCGCAAGTTTTTTTCTGAGATTTTCTGTGAACCCTTGTAGATATGGCAAAGTTTAAAATGTTGCTGGGGGCTGACAGGTGGATTTTTTTTTATGGTTTTTAAGACTTTAGAAATCAGTTGGTGAACTTACCCGAGTGGGTACCCATTCTGCAAGACATACCGGAATTCATTATGAATAAGATCTTAGTTAGTGGTATGCGATACAATACGTTTAATCTCATTTATTACAACATTACTTTTGTAATGCGCGTCAACATAAGTTATAGTACAAGTTGCAAGTAGATGGCATACTCGTCCTAAAGTGTGTAAATTCAACACGGTTTTCACTATTCAAGATAACATTAACATCTAAAAATGGGATTGCTTGATTTTTTGAGTTTTCCATGGTGTATGTGAGCAACTTAATCAAACTGTTAAGGACAAGGAGTGCTGCCTCTTTGAGCTGTGATGGGAGAAGCGCTAAACAGTGGCGTATCTAGGATTTTCTGAAGGGGGTGCTGTGGCTGCTCCATGTCAATTCAATGTCAGTTACGGGTCTGGGGGAGCATAGCAAGCTACCTCAGCGGGGTCTAGACCACTAAAAATCATTATTACCTTTTTAATGATTTGTCTGGCTTCTAAAGGATGTGCTTGTAGACCAGTTTAGGCCTAAAGCAACCCCTCCCTATTGTCAAAAGAGTCATTCAGAATCTCTCTCCTCCCCCCTCCCTCCCCACCACAACTGACAAAGGGACTAATTACCACACACAGACTGCACACAGTTACTTCTGATTACTAGCTACATAGCTACGCTTTTTCATCTGTGGATTCCTTCAATATCTTTCTGCGCCCCAAAATTAATTTTTGACGAAATGTCTGAAAAAAAAAGTAAATCCCCCATAAGGCAGAGGTGACAAACTTTCATCACTTCTTCCTTTTTTCATTTGTGGGTAAGTTAACAAACAATTTTGAAGGTCAACACAAAAATGTGTTAGGCTAATTTTTTTATCTCCACTCGTAGGATGAAAACAACATTTAAAAATATTAATTTTAGTGCTGAAGGGGGTGCGCCCACACCCAGTGCACCCCCCTAAATCCGCCTCTGGCGCTAAACTGTCACCTATGTAGCGCTTATAGTATTTAATCTGTGGAAACCTTTCAGCAAGTTTATTATCCACAGAATTTAGCACTATGTCGTAAAAGTACATTGAGAGGAGACTACCCATCGGCACACCGTTTATCAGTTTGTAAAACTGCTCTTGATACTCAAAGAATGTAGTTAAAAAAACTACTCTCATAGCCCAAAAGAAAGTGTCATTGCTGCATTCTAGTGTGACTAATGTGACCCAGGGATGGGTTCACTGCGAAGGCTGAGGATGCTTGCAAATTCTGCATGGCAACAGGTATACAGGTTTAGCGGGTGCGTACAGCTCACTCCCTCCTCCTTGACGTAACTGGCTGCCCGCGGCTGAGGTGGGAGAATGGTGCTCTGTTAGTGTGTGGTTGCAATACTCAGTGCTACAAGTGCTTCGTGTGTGTTTGCTCTGTTGTTCTGTGCTGTTCTGTAGAGGGTGAGTGCCGGCCCGCAAACATGTGTGTGTGTGCTTCAGTCTTGTACACAGTGGAGGGATCAGTGGTCAACGGTGATTAATTTTCTGTTAGTGGATCTTTGCCACAGTGCTTCGGGGCAGCGGTGCCACGTGGATGCATGGAACTTCTCCTAGATGGAGGAGTCATGGACGTGTTTGTTGGATAAGATGTCTTGTACACAGTAGATGGACCAGGGTAGTTTGCAGGTCTTGGATTTTGGGGTGTTGTGTGTGATATTTTGGTTCTGTTGCATGTGACTGAGATGATGTTGTGTGGCTCTGTAAATGTTGATTACTGTATTAGATGAGTAGGGGCGTACGGTTCTGGACCAAAGCTCCTAGAACTAAAAATGAATGAATGAAGGACTAGTGAGGGGGTGGGGATGATTGTTAAGCAATTTCGACAGTTCAGAGATTCTCTTTTGACATTGTTAAGATGTTCCCATCCCTTGATCAGGAACACATCATCTCGGAACTGTAAGACATGAAGAAGCAAAGGATTACATAATTCTTTACATCTTGACACGAAAACAAAGGAATAAAATATTCCTTACATCGTCACAAGAAAACCAAGGATTAAAAAATTCCTTACATCTTGACACGAAAGCCAAGCATTAAGAATTTCCTCATATCTTAACATGAAAACCAACATTAAAAATGTCCTCGCATCTTAACTTGAAAAACAAGGAATAAATTATTCCTTAAATACTGACATGAAAATCGAGATTAAAAAAAATTCCTTACATCTTGACATGAAGACCAAGAGTTATTAAATTATTATTGTAAAGGGAACGGCCGTAACATTTTAGATGACAGAATAGGAGAGACACAAATATAAAATCAGCCATTAAAATGCAGAACTGTTTCAAGCTTTAAAATTTATTTAGAGCTAAGCACTTACTTGGAGAAATAATCTGAAGACATCTACCTTCGGGCATATCGTAGGATTGGGTAGTTTGACTACGATTTAGTACCTGAGAAAAGAAATTAGAAAAACAATAATAGCTTAAAGAAACGAAATGTTTCATCTCGGTAACAGGACAGTTTCCCCTGGCAATTCTTCTTTACCCTCCCTGTTTGTATTCCCCTGGACGATTCATCACCAGGACAGTTTCTCCTGGAAAATTTTCCCCTCCCCATTAAAAAAAATTACTCGAATCGCTTTTGTGTGCAGTTCAGTAGTTCAAAAATTTTAATGGGCAAAAAAATACATTTTTTAAAATTATCTTCATTACAGGCAATCTTAAGCTATTCCCGATAGCCATTGGGGAAGAGCTAAAGATTGCCTGGAATAGAGTGGTTCTACAAATCGTTTTAAAAGTAGTTTTTCCAAATAAAAAAGCTAGAAGATTAAGAGGCTAAGAAGTTGTTTGTATAATAAACGTTGAAGCTTGTTAGCATTTCGAATTTTGCGTGGTTTTACAACTGATACAACTAAAACCATTGGGTTGTGTTCAAGCTAATTGAATGTGGAATTTATTTAAGGAAATAGCGAAAATTGATGCTGCAGTTGTGTGTATAATTAGTGTTTATAAAAATTGACGAATTTTACCAATTTCAAACATAGCTTGATTTCTATTGCCATTGTTTCAACCCTAATTGAATGAAAAATGCTAAGTCCAGTGACCATAAAAGGGGCTCTGAGAGTGTCACTGTTCCGATTGGCTGGAGACGTGGCATCCACGCCCAGTGCAAACGAGCCCGAGACATGTCATTGGCATCTGTAAATATCTTTAAAATAAGTAAAGTTATAATTTCCTTTAAGGGAAAAGTGACCAAGGAGAAAATTCTCTAGAGGGAAATTATATAAAGGAAAAATTTTCCTAGTGGGGAAATCGTTCAAGGGATAATACCTGGAGAGGGGGTTATTGTCTCTAAGGGTCTTTTCCAGGGGTATGGGGTACTATGATCCTAACACATCTCGCATAAAAACAAAGCACAAACAATTGTAAAAAAGATGGTTCACTAGCAGACTGTGTCTTTGTAAGAAGAGTTTGTTAGGATATTTGTGCATTGGTCCTATTATGAAGACTAACTCATCACTAAGTTTTGAAACATGTACTTAAAGGTAGTGACATCGAAGGTAAAATATTGACGGGTATTAAGGCTGATATTTCCCACTGCCTCTCGATTTTCCCCCTGATATATCTGATGACCTCTCTCGTTTTTCCACCTAAGTTCAATTTTTGTGACGGAGACTTGGGAGAGTCATTCCCACCCTATCCCCATTTTCGTGACGGAATAAGGGGGGGGGGGGGGGCATTGAGGTTAATGGCACATCAACACTTAAAGAAGAAGAAAAAGTTGTTCCAATTTTGAGTTCGTCGGGGGGAAATGATCAGCTAATGGACTCGGATTCTTACTTTCACGCTTGTTTATTCTTGCTTTCTCTTACATGTTCTCCATTCCCTCTCCATTTGGCCGATTTCCTCGCCTCTTCCGTTTCTGGGCTCACGTCTCTCTTTTGGCCTTGTGCTGGAGCGCCCACCGAAACTCGAGAGTGGAGTTCGTGTTGGGAGGCACGTTGTCATCCCAACACTCTCCACCCTCTCCGAAAAATCGTTGGAGAGCGAGTTTTGACCTTAGTACAAAATATCCAATGATAACAGTTCCAGTAGTTCAAAGACACCTGCATGGTTCCAACAAAACCTGAATACTTAATTACACTATAAACCCATTCAGTTTTCATTTTACAACATGAGTGGTTATACAACCCCACTGGTTCCTCAATCAACTAAATATAATGTTAGTTCTAAACCTAATTGTAAGCAGTGAGTGGTTCACTCAAGAAAAAAACACTTTTCCCATCACCAAGTTAGTTCCCCAAATTCTAAATTCGAGAGTCTCAATTTATAACATTCCTGTCGTTTGTGAGTTCGCCATGAGTCTTTCATGATCGTTCCACAGTTCACACTTTCGCGAACTGAGTGATGCACTGAGTCAGTATGCCACCAGGGCATGGGAAAGACTCGAACAAACATTCTACATCACTACACCTAAAACACCACCAGGACACTTAGTAAATTACGTCATCTTGATCGGTAGCCCTTGGTGTGAGAGGAAAATTTTTTCGATTCTTTAGGTCGAAAAACGCTGCAGCAAATTGAAAAAGCCTTCGCCACCATAGGACGTGTGCATTTACTCACTGAGTGTTTGGGTGAAATTTGCAGCCAGATGCCTCTTGCAAATGTTACACTCTACCAGCACTGACCTTCTGTACTGGTCACCTCCGCAAGTGTCCGCAGTCAGTTTCAGACAACATGCTCCAAATTTGAAGAGGGTAGCCATTCCCACCAAAGGAGTGGGTGAGACCAAGGCACAAGGGTGTTAGAGAACATACCCAGACTTTTAGCCAACACCTCATCTCCAGTGATTCTTATCTGCTTTTAGTGTTACCAGCTACATGGTCAAAACATAATTCCCCAAGACATAAACAAAAATAGTCGTGCACTCCCTCATGTGATGATGCCAGCGCACGCATTCATCCAACCTGGGTGATTTTTTTTTTGTAAATTTTTTCCAACGCTACTTCGGAATGATAGTGCCCATGATAGAGTTTCCCCAATGCCACTAGTTGCCTCTGTCCCACACCAGCGCTTGTGATGTTTCCTCAAAATGCAGTTCGTTGGTTTGCCACAGCCATGATATTAAGCCTCTGTCACGGGTTTCCCTGACGAATTTGCCGCAAAAATTGCCCAAAACAGGAGTTTGAGCTCGCTGTCGTTCAAAGTCATTTCTGCAGTAACCATGTCACTGCTAATGCTGTCGTCCCATGCTCGTACTTCGTCTAGGTTTGCAGTAATGGTGCCCTTGTAGACTTCGAACTTGTAGGACGGCACCCACCATGATGTTTTTCCTTCGACATGTGTTTGCACAAATTGTAGCGTGCCTGCTCTTCTCGACATGGTTCACGCCATATGTGGCAACAAGTCATCGAAATCCATCGGGCAATACTTGCCGCTGGTCATTTTTAGAATGGGAGGGCCTGGGAATGCCCAAATTGCAGTTACTTTCCTGCCCTCCTTCTCGTAACATTATCAAGTAGTTACAGTAATTGTAGGGCAGTGTATGGTCCTCCTTGCACTTGGGTTCGCGTACGGTCTTAATATGATCCCAGACATCAAATTTTCTGGCTCCCATTTCCCTGTTTGACGAAGTGTTGGCATAATTGTTGTTTGGTTGAAACACACGTAATTGTTGTGCTGTGGAAAAACCTGTACGAACGTCTTCGACTGTCTCCTGAAAAGCTTGTGGTGTTGTGTGACACCGCTCCAATGAACGGTGACGATGTTCGGACGCTTCCAGGATTCATGCAAATATTGACTTGCGTCATCATACCTCATCTCTCGTGCATGTCTTTATTTGAAAAAATTCACCCGGTCATCGGCATCCACATTTGTTGATGCACGTCTGAATTTTGCATTCTCCGGGCGTTTTCGTGCTGTATGTCCGTCATTGTTCGCCATGCGGTAGTTGTTAACTGTGTCGCCCATGTCCTCCGTCGCGGCCGCCATCTTGTCTGTGAAGTGTTCGTTTCATGCCCCGATGAGTGGACCTTTGTTCTTCGACAGTTGCCCTTCTATCGAGGTGATTTCAACCATTAGTCCCAGTAAGATTGCACCTACTTCTAATTCAAGCGATGTTTTTGCTGTATCCAATTGCAGACTGTGATTTGCGCTGTTGGCCATCGTCGTCGTATGTGGCCATGCTTCTGTTTTCATTTGGACGCACATCTTTTTGTTGGCACAAGATCCCTTGTTATTACCGATTGTCCCGTGGTTTGACTCGCTATGTTTCTGTTCGTTTGTTGATTTTCCACCAGAGTTCATCTCGAGATGCACGTTCTTGTGTTGACACTTCTTTGTTGGTTTTGTCGTGTCCGACTTTTTTTTTTTAAGTTTTTACATACCATCAATCATCGATTTGGTGATCGCCAATCTCCCTCAAAATCCTTTTTTACCCGAATCTCCAGTCTTTGTCCAATTGGGCGTCACTTGTTGGGTTCGTCGGGAGAAATGATCAGCCGATGGACTCGGATTCTTGCTTTCACGCTAGTTTATTATTGCTTTCTCTTACACGTTCTCCATTCCCTCTCCGTTCGGCTGATTCCTTCACCTCTTCTGTTTCCGGGCTCACGTCTCTCTGTTGGCCTTGTGCTGGAGCGCCCACCTAGACGCGAGAGTGGAGCTCGTGTTGGGATGCACGTTGGCATCCCAACACCAATATTGTTGATTTTGTGTTAGTAGCTAACTAGAGAGCTTTCTTAAACAGTTGTATCGTGAAGTTAAAAAGAGCTTAATAGTTGTATCATGAGGTTAAGTGCCTTTTGTTAAAAAAAGAGTTTTCAAGCCAATGCACCTCGAATGATGCGTAAGTCACGAAATTCGTGTTGCTATCAGTGTTGTGACTGTCACCGGATCTTGATTATACCTAACATAATTTCTCTGCCAACATTCCAAACGTTTCAACTGAGGGTGTCAGGCATAAAACCGCTAAACGTTAGAATCATGTCTACCCTTGCACTAGCAAAGCTTAAGCGTTATTTTTTTTTTAATTGCGTACTAAGCACATATTTATGTGAGCTCAGACTTTTGTTTTGTGTGTCTAAGGCTTAACTATGAGAAGTATCTGAATGTAAAACAACTTAACACTCTCTTAATTGAAAATTAACAGTACCTCCATAAAAAAGGCAAGCCGGTCTTCTGCTGCAGTCATTTTCCATATAGCATCAACGGACATTCTTATCTTTAACAGATCTAGGAAATCCACATCACACGGAGAGATGTCTTGGTTCATCTTTTTAACATATAATCGCCTTCGCTTTATCAAACTTTCATATCCCTGGCACAAGGTGAAAGTTGGGTACATCACTGTAGGATACTTTTCTGCCATGTATAAATTTTGAGTAGGTTCACTGAGGAAATTCATCACTTGCAAGTAACTCAAGCTTACTGATATCATCAAACTAATCGTGACAACTGCTAGCCGACACCCATATCTAATGGTCTTAAAGGTGGAAATATTTTCCAATTTCGTGTTCTTTTTAAACTGGATGTACACATTTCGAACCTTAAAGTAGATGGGGTCACTTGATCGGAATAAAGGATGTTGAATCTTCCAATAATTATACATTTCGCAAACTACTGCAAAAATGGAAAGCAACGAAAGCCCAAGGTTTAATCCTAACACTCCTGCAGTGTCACACAACAAAGCAATGCCATCGTATAGGAAGTATTCACGGATGATGACTTCTCTGTTGGTTTCCATGATAAAGTCAAACGTGGTCTTGCTAAGATTTTTGTCAAAAATGCTAAGAAAATTATGAACCACAGTTACATTACACATTCTAGTGCAATTGCATTCTATTTCAGCATTAGTGTAGTAGCCTATGACCGCCGCTGATCGCAGAATGGACGATGTAGAATTTGAAGGTTGGCAATCGGGTAGTATTATTTCTCTGGGATAAAACGGAAACCTGAAACGAAAAAAAACAACTTTGCAGACGAAGCATTGTTAAAGCTACTTTATTTTCTGTTTGAATAAATTAAAAAGATATTCACAAAGCCAATCATTTTTTCCTACTGTATCAAAGCGATTGAGTCAAATTAAACTATTATCTTCGTTCTATTACTTATTTCATGCTAAAATAATTTTTAAAAATTGAAAAATTTAGTGGTGTCTTATTCGACGTATATGTTGCATTTTTGTGACTTCAGAGCTTCAAGCTGGAGAATCGCATTCTAAACCCTAAACAACAGCACTATTTTTAATAATAAACACTCCAGAAATACTTAGCAACTACGAGGAAAAAAGTAGAATTTGCACTGTAGTAGCCCATCCTGCCTGAGCTTTTACCAACGTCAATATTGGGCGACTTGATGCTGGGACTAATGACCAAGCATCTTGATTACCTTGAGCTGAGCTTGGATGAAGCTCTTAAGTGTGCCCTGCTTCTATCCTTGCGTTTACTTACCGTATTGTTATACCATAATGTATCATGCGATCAAACCAATTGTTAAGCTCATGCATTGCCAAGCCAACTTATTGTTAGTGTCAGGTATCCACAATAATGTATCCGAATCCCTCATTGTAATATAGTCATCTATTCATGTTAGTTACTTTTGGCTTTTTAATTAGAAATTGTTAATATTATTCCTTCCCAATTGTCCCAGTCCTCCCCGCTTAAGTCATCACGTCCTTGTATTCATTTTATCACCCACCATCACATAATTTGTAGTTCATTTTGGTAAAGTCGTGGCAGGCAGAGCAAATGTATCCCAACCAAATGTCTATTTATTACTAATATTCTTATACATTAATCCTGCCCCACACCTAAGTTATGTCACGTTAGGGTTGCCCACTCCCTAACCTCTACAGCACAAGTCTTAAAATACTCAATAACAGATAATATGAGAAAATACATTGTAAAGTCCCCAGCAATACTGCACGTCTCAGCAGTCCTGAATCAGGTAGGCCTATATGGTATAGACCTATACTACACCCAGAGGAAAGTCCTGGGTTCGAGTACTGGGTTAGTGTGGTACTTAACTATTGTGGAATACATTTGCTACTCCTATTAGGTGAATATTTTGCTCATAGTTTGCTGATATTTTCACCTTAGGCCTAATACGGGAAAGGTGTACATCGTGTAGACCAACACTGTATAGGCCTATACCATACACGCCTACCTGGTTCAGGACATACTATGCATCTCGTATTTTAAGAAACTAAACAAATGAAGGCATTAATCCGACTTGAGATGTTGCTAATAATTACCAAGGAATAATATCTTAGTAAACCAATACAAAGTAACTTAAAATTAATAGAAGTAAACATGTGAAATGAAGTGTTATAAAAAATAGACATAAATAGATAGATAAATAAATAGACATAAATCGTTAGAAGTAATACTAAGGAAAATTGGAAATAAAGCCAACAGCGAAAATCATACACTAGAAATAACGTAGTTCAGTAAGCCACCTTTATGCACTTACGTTTCGTCGGAGTGGCATGACCCGGATTCAAACCAGCTACCCAGTTCGCCCCCAGATCACTTGCATAGCGCCTTAGTCGCTATGGCCACATCCTCAACTGGCATAAAGATAACTCACTGAACCCGTTATTAAGGTCACAAATGAAGTGTTGAAAAAAAATGCTGAAAATGAAGGACCTGAGATTGCTTTAAAGAACAAAAAAAATTATCACCTCGTCGGCTCCTGATAGAGCAGAATCGAAAATAGAAGTAAATAATTGTAGACCAATCTCTTAACTACTGGCAAATAATATCGTTGTTGGAAAATACTTCGCAAATAAAACTCTGAAGTTCGCCACTAATTTGAAACTAAATAATGTTAATCAAATCACATATATCAAAAGAGCAAAAGTTGAATTAACGTTCTGTCATAATTCGTATTTTTTTTCACAATATTGGTAAATACTGTGTGGGTGAAATAATTAAAGATCTAAGAAAAATGTAAATTAAATTAAATGTAAATTAAATTATGCGGGGACTCTGATTTTGAAACCGGGTGGGGAATAGGGATAAAAGGAATATAAAGTGGGCTGAGTGTCGCTGTTTAGGTACGAATTGCCTATGATATCAACGTGTACAAAAATTGTGTTGATGCTCATAATATCGACTGTATTTTGACTGTGTGTGTGGCTGCCATATCGTAAAAACCTACTAATAAAGTAAACCTCCCAATTAAATCTACCCCGACTGAAGTAAATCTCCCACTCAAGTAAACCTCCACTCACGTAAATCGCTCCTGAACACGGGTAGGTTTACTTGAGGGATTACTGCTCTGCATGATTTCATGCAACTTTTCTGCAGGACGGGCAAGCTAGGGTGTGTGTGGCTGCCATATCGTAAAAACCTACTACTACCGTGCTGTAGAAAAGGAAATGGTTTATGCCAACACATCGTCAAATCAAAATTGTAAGATGCGTGCCTAAAATTTTAAAGTTTGATGGTAAAAACTAATAAAACTAGCCTGACAAATTTCCAAGGAGTCAGCCATGCCCAGTGCTTTTTGGGAATGCAGAAGGTGGTTAAACCTAGAGTGCATTTCACCACTAACTTCCAATGTAGAAGAGTTATCAGAATGTAACTGTGATGTTTCTTCACAAATTTCTAATGAGTTAAGTTGGAATAAACTTATGTTCTCTTTGGTTAAAGTGGTAGCTTCCGAACTTTTGGAGATACAAGCGTAGCACTCTTTCAGTGTATAATTGCACAAGTCAACCATAAGTTTAGGATTTCTTCAAAATACCAAAGATAGCACACTACTTTCTCAAGGAAGAAGTGGATCGTTATTCTTAAAGTTGCATACTCAATCAAAACTTTCCATCAATGCTTATGTCTTTGCACAAAGCTGGAAAAGAGAAACGACTCATACTTTCCCTGAATTAAAAACATAAATTTACTAAAAAATCGTAAGTGTCTGCTTGGACGTATGTTGCAAAACATATTGACGGACTTCGTATGGAGTTTAATTATATATTTTTGTTTAAATTAAAAATGAAAACCAAGAGTGATTAATTATACATTGATATCTAAATGTAAGTATGTTACGTTTATTGGCCGCCAAGTACATCTGGTTTTAAAAGGCTTGAATATTAGGTCTAAATAACATGAGATCCGTGGCTCACGGAAAAATCTAATAATAAGGCGGTAGGGTAACGTTGTTGCATTGGCATGTGGTACGATTTTTCTCCATTAATTTAGTACAATTTTAGACTAATTTTTCAGCGATGTTTTTAGTTTTTATCATTTATAAACCTTTTAAGAGTCCAAGTTAAGCACTGTCTCTTTTGCATAACAATTAGTCATCACTCACCTGATGAGCTGGCTTTCGACCAGTGTGCCATACCAGCTCTTATTTATTCCGACTTCGAGCACTGGTTCGGCATAAGCAAATGTTACCACCAGTTTAGGAGCACGATTGTAAATAGTCGAGCATCATATAGATGACACAGCATGTTTTGGTTGCGAGCACTTTGCTGCACAACAACTTATAATCAGAGTGTGTGAAGACGAATTGTTTGAACAATTTTTCAGAAGTACCGTAACAAAGAGATCAGAAACACATACAAGAAATGGAAGCCAGTGAGTCTTGCACTTTCATCCTAGAAACCTGAGTTGCAATACTGATGATCTGAATTTATAAATAATGAATTTTATAACTCCTTCACAGTGAAAGCACTTATTTAAAAAGAATTCCAAGGGTGTCCGACATTTTTTCTTTATAACAATTTTTTTGTTATGACGGAGTGAAAAAGCTTTGGGAGTGTTTTTAATAGACTGAAATATATTTATTGTAACAGTACGTTTGGTTACGACAAAATTCTTTACAAAGAGTTTTAAAACTGTACTAATAACAGAAGCTAAAAAAAATCTCCAGCATACCTGCATGGGAAGTTTGCCTTTTGAAACATTAAAATGACACATTTTTCTCGGCAGTTTTTGTAAGTCTCTTGGTCGACACATGGACTTTGACGGCGATTTAGACGGTAGTTCTAATGAAAAATAATAGTTTAAAAGAATTAAAAGTAGACATGCAGCAGTAGCGATAACATTTAATACACCAATGAAAGTGTTCAACATTTGGAACCCATTGTGCATAGTGAAATAAATATAGACAATTACTGTAAATTAATAATAATAGTACTATAATATATTGCTCCAGAAAAGCAAAAGGCAAGAGAGCGTCTGGAGAGACCACTTATGACTTCCCAGCCACTATAAACAGTACAAAATAGGGCAAAGCAATCAGTATCAGTCGAAGTGCCGTCAGTTAATGTAGACATATTGTATACAAAATTAATATACGCTATTGAACATTGATTGTTACAAACCGGTCAAATAGTAAACGCTCCATCTCAATCATAGTCAATATCCCATTAATGGACAGATTCCTGGATGGAGTAAGTTTGCCTTAAACAATGTTTGTTCAATAATTTCTTAAAAACATAAAGTGACGGCCCCAAGACAATGCTTTCACTAAGGAAATCCGAACAGGTGCGATCCGAATTAAGAAGAATGCCTTCTTCCAGCCTAATTTAAACCTTGGAATAATCAGCTTCAATTTATGTCCCCGTGTATGTGTTATAGTATTGATTTCAAGGAACGAAAAGGGGAGAGATAAGTTATGATGCAAAATTTTGTGAGTAAGAATTAGGTCCGCCTTTAATCTGTGTAATTCGTGGAAGTAAAAATGTAAGTTTTAGCCGATGATTTTTTTACAGTCCTAGCATAGACGTTGTATACGGCTTCGAACGACTCGAATGGTCAATGTCTTTCAATAAATTCGGTGACCAGACCGGACCAGCATACTCAAGAAGAGGTCGAACGTAACCTGGTACGCCCAAAGTTTAGTATCCAAATTGCCCGATGTAAAACACCACTGCAGAATAGTAGATCTACAGTTTGCCATCATAGTGATGTAATGAAAAAATTTAAGTCTTAAGGTTAAAAACAAACTCCAAGATCTTTAATCAACCAACGATTTTCAAGTCTTTTGCACCTATGGTATAGTTATGGTGGCTTGATTTATTTCTTACACTGAACCTCAACTATTTGTCATTAGAAAATGGCAATTACCTTACCATTTTTTCTGCCTAAGAATCGGTCTCTTGTTTCACCTGATTCAGTCGAAGTTATTAAACATTTATGAGTGTAATTTCAAGTCATTGGCACATTTTTCCTGATTCACTGCTTCTGTTATACTGCAAAGATCATTTAGGAAAAAGATAAACAACAATGGGCTGAGAACTGACCCTTGTGAGATCCCGCTGACTTCACTTCATCAGAAACTGCGGAATCAATCATAACTTGATGGGAGCGATCGCAAATGAAAGCTTTTATCCAAGGAAATACGAAACCAAGCCAAACAGCAAAAATAATACGTATATAAAGGAAGGAGGAAAACAATCCAAACAACAAAAATCATGCGCTAGAAATAACGTAGTATAGTAAACCACCCTTACACTCATGTTTCGTCAGCGTGACATTACCGAGATTCGAACTGGTAACCTAGTTCTTCCCCAAATCACAGGGCCTTTATCGGTGTGGCCACACCTCCACTGGTATAAAGATGACTCATTGAACCCGTTATAAAGTCACAGGTGTGACAAGAGCTCCATTCTACCACATTAGTTAATCCTTTGTGGAGCCTTCGTATTTATTTATCTTCCTTCTCCGTTGCCTAAGGCCACAAGCATTCTCGGTCGAATGGAGCCTTAGCCACTGCTGTGCTTTTATTACGGGTTTAGTGAGTCATCTTTAAGCTAGTTATAAAGGTGCTATGTCAGTGATCTGGGGAAGAATTGGGTTGCCAATTTGAATACGATCATACCACTCCGATGAAATGTGCATATAGGTGGCTTACCAAACTGCGATATTTCTAGTGTATTATTTTTGCTGTTGGGCTGGTTTTCCTCTTTCCTTTATTCTGCGTTGTCTCTGTCCATTAGGAGTTTGTAGTGGCTGACAGGAATTCTCTGTCTGAGCGTGAGCTTGATATGTGAACAACTTTTTTATATATTTTTAAAAATAATTAGAACGAGAAAACGAGCAATTTCTTGCTTATTTGTGCTCACTACCATAATTTCAAATTACTAACGACAATGTTTGTATAAAATTAAGTTAAAGTTACCTTTATTACATATAACATAAGGATTATTAGTAACGTAGAAAAATGAACATACCTTTTTATACACATATTTACACATGTACACGTATACTTTTTATACACTTGTTGCACATAATGTAAAAGAAGATCAAGGACTCGGCCTTGTTATGCGTTCGTTACAAAAGAACCTGGAATTTCGTAAGCATGCGTATTGTATGTTGGGTGGTTAAGAATGACTACAGTACCAAATTTACTGCATCATATCAAATTGTGAATTAACTTTGTGTTGATTTTAGTATTACAATCTACATTTTCTGCCGTATATTTTCTTTTCAGTTTTATCAGCAACATTTGACATTTATAGCTTGATGTTAGGGGTTTACTACTTTTTTAATTATTGGTAAATGAATAAGCCTGTAAAATTTCACGAAATCACGACTAAGTGATTGCATAAAATACACATATGCAAGTCCAGATAGCTGTTGTTAGACAAAGCTTTTTAATTTGGCGTTTCAAATAACTTTAGCAAGCCAAGACAAATAAGTCTAACACTGTTTTGGTAAGGAAGATCAACCCTTCTAGTTCCTAGAAAAAATATAAAACCAGAATAGTCCCGGTTGTATGGCTAATGTATTTCCTAAGAAGCGTACGTCATTTTAACACACAGACAATATTAGTAATTATGACTCAAGCTCGACGCTTTAATGTAAGAAACCATGCCAATATAAGACTAAATGATCCTTTATATATTCAAAACAGGAATGAATCATATAAACAGCAATGAGAAAGGAATGCATTACAGGAAGGAGGTCGATGATCGATCCCTACTGTCAGTTTTCTAGCTAACTTTGCTCAGTTTCTTAGCTTTAGTTTTATCTGTTGCTTTGCTCGTTTACATTCTTGTGGGATTATACTTTATTTTATATGACTTAAGCTCTGTTGCTTAGTTTGTTGTTTACTTGCTTGTTAACGGGAATCAGTAAGTCCCGAATCATCGGGATTTTCTTCGATGTTATTCATGTACACCTGCTTGGTTTGTTTTCTATTTACCCTTTATACCATAGCTTCTCATGCTATTGTGGCCTGAAATAGCATGTTGTGAAACAGTGGTTGAAATTGATTAGTAACCTAGCAGAAAACAGCATGAACCTATGGATATTTGGAACAAAAATAACCTCATTGAAATGAGTGTTTAGAGCAGACGACCCATAGTGGATCATTACCATGTTAACTGTTTTCCATTGGCATAGTACCATTCTCCATAGGTAGATGCAAGCAGTATTTGCGACTCAAGCCTGAGAGAATCTTAAGCCTCTCAATACAGTCATAACAGAAATATCACTGGGGAAACCATGCAGTGGTGGAAATTGGTACCGGACCTAGCTGAAAGCGCGCTGAAATTATGCGTAATTGGATACAAGTAGTATGATAGTAGGAGATTCGCACAGCCAGAGACAGAGGAGAGACAAGATAGCTGCCCCCACGTAAACCGGAAGTGCTGCCATTTTGGAAGAAGGCCATCAATTTGGAAGGTCATGACGTCACTTCTGGTCCATCGTTTTGAATGATGTCCCGTCCGGTCTTTAAAGGAACCGGAAATGCCTCCATATTGAAGAGTGGACTGGAAATGCCGGCATTTTCCTAAGATGACAGTTTCAATTCCCGAAATTATTTAAAAAATGCCCATAACACAAGCTTAGTTTGTGCTCCCTAAAAACAAACAACCTCCCTGCACTTCTCTACTGGACTAAATAATGGGGAGGGGGGGGGCAATCTGAGGAGCCGTAAAAATTCTTGAAATAACTATTTATTCGCTATTTCCTAACTTTTTTATGAAGCCATAGATTACATACAGCAGGAAAAATAATTGTACAGTAAAATGAAGTGGTCATACGTTTTGCAGCAGGGGGCATAGCGCAAAATTTACCCCTTCCCAGAGAAAATATTGATTTTTGACACTGAACGACGTTGCCAATTACAAAGAACAACTTGGAGGTGGGAGATTAGTTGGCGTACAGGCAGACATGAAAAAAGTTAAAAGAAAGAGGTAAAATAGTAAATGGTCTTGTCGGGTGGGGGTGGCAGAGGACCTTTTCGACTTTGGGGAGGTAGTATATTTGTAACGTCACACACCAAACGGGGTGTGGAAGGCAAAAATAATCTAGCTGTCAGACTAATTTGCAACCAATTTGCAAACCAATTATGCTACTAATTGGCAACACCTGTCTCCAGAAAGGTACTGTATGATCTGCAGCATATTTCATGTGTTAAAATTGTGTCGACATAGCCTACTTAAAATTTGATGTGGCGTAAAACTAAAACCTGCATAGGCTACATAATAATGCTTTAGCTTCTAAATTTTTTTTATATTGCTCCGATTTTAATGTAGGAATTGCCAAAATTAGTGACGGCTAACCCGATAGCCGCCAAAATTGATTTAAGCCCTTAGCGGCCGAAAAAATTATCAGTTAAGATTGGCTAGCCGAAAATCGGCCGAATTTTTTCCTTATCCAGCTGAATAACGTAAAATTGAACGGCTGAGGGGTCTCTGGAGGACCGACACTGAGCCAACGATGAGCTGGCTTCTGAGGCCCGGAGTATACTGCTGTTGAACACCGGGGGGTAGGGTGAAAAGGTGGCCATTGCGGGTGTTGCCGGTGCGATGAAGGTTAAGGTCAAGTTGGAGATGGGGCAAACCCGATAAAAAAATAAACAAATAAAGGAATGTTCACGTTAGTCAAAGAGCTGCACAAACCAGCTAGGAGTCGATACCCGAGGATAGAACGAGGCCCTCAGCATCGATGACTTGTGGCAAATCGATCTCGTGGTAATGATCCCGTACTCGGACGTTAACAGGGGATACAAGTACCTGCTCACGCAGATAGTAAGTTCGCCCGAGCAGAACCCGTCAAATCCAAGAGTATGGGAGACATTGCGACCACCTTTGAGAAGATGCTGGTCTCATCCAGGCCCAGACACCTGCAGTCGGACGAGGGGAAGGAATTCTTCAACTCCCGGTTTGCAGCCCTGACGAAACAGTACGGTATCAACAACTACCGCTCCTTTTCCGAGACCAAGGCCAGCGTGGTCGAACGCTTCAACCGGACCCTGAAGACTGCAATGTGGCGCGAGTTCACGCGCAGGGGAAGCTACTAATGGCTCGACCTGATTGCCCCACTTCTACGCCAGTATAACAGATCCGTGCACAGGACGATCGGGGCTAGACCAAACGACGCGGTTGCGGATATTACCGTTCCACCAGCCGTTCGAGCGTCGAATCGTTCGGCGGGTAAACCCAAGTTTAAAGGTAAGAATATCCCGCGTCAAAGGCACGTTCGATAAGGGTTACCTGCAGAACTGGATGAACGAGGTATACGCGGTGTGACGGGAACACAAGTCCTGTCACATACACCTTGAGGGATTACGGTGGGGAGGGTATCGAGGGCAGGTTCTATGAGCAGGAGTTGCAATAGACACGGGTACCGGACCTCTTTGTGGTGGAGAAGGTGTGAAAGACGTGGAAGGTGGGGGAAAGATCAGTTACCTGGTTAAGTGGCGGGGTTACAACGATAAGTTCAACAGTTGGGTCGATAACCTGGACTTGCAGGGATAAGTTACAACTGGAAATGACGTACTATATCAACTGGAAATGACGTACTACATCAACAGTGACGTAATGCATGCTGGAACGTTCTAGAACATTCTATTTTATCACGTCATTTCTGGTTTGGTGCAATTTCCGGTTGATGCAGTATAAAGCTAAGACCTCTTCCCGCACGCTCTCTTTCCAGTTTGGAGTTCGTCGAGAGAGCATCGCCACACCGCCTCTCGCTTTCCAATTTACAACATGAGAATAACTCCGCCGTGTTTCTAAGTTCACTCAATCCATTCTTAAAACATGTAGAAATTTTTTTAATATTTAAAAGGGAAGAGTGTAATTTAGTTTTCAACCCTTGTCTCTAGATTCGAAAATGGAACCCAAACCAACCTTTACTTACACGTTTTGCAGTGAAGAGTTCTTCTCCTAGCATCAAGGAGAGGACATAAGGAAGCCCTGGGGGTGGGCGTATCTCATGGGATTCCATATTTAGTTCGATTTCCACTGGTACCATGCATGTTTATAGTACGTTCAGCAGTTTTTAGCTTGAGCTGTAAGAATTTGTTACCCAGGGAGGGAGCACGGGGGGGGGGGGGGCGGCTGAAGAGGGTGGAGGCGCTGAAGGCACTTGGGGGTATTTCATGCTGGTTCTATTTTTAATGTTAAGAAAGACTTGTGTACCAAATTTCATGTTTTTAGCTCGATTTGCAAACATTTGTTACTCCACTTAATGA
>JAHWFP010080316.1:2088-23571 GCA_023313725.1 Lithobius niger
CTCATGATCATTGATCATTGATCATTGAGCATGCTCATGATCATTGAGATTTTTGATCATGATGGTTTTCGTCATTTTCGATGATCATGCCTCTACTGATGGGGACTTAACTGGAGCCATCAACGGCAAATCTATATAACTAAGATCATAGCTTTTTTTTTTGTTTGTGTGTGTACGCAATAGAAATCTCGATAATCTTTATTCTATTGAATTCCGAAGTGGGAATCTCGATGATCTTTATTCTATTAAGGTCCGTAGTGGGAATCTCGGAGGGTTGGGCGACTGGGCGATGGGCGACTGGTATAACGGTGGTGTTTAATTTGCAAGTACCTTCACCAATGATTGGGAGATGCAGTGACGTCACAGTGTTTACATGTAAACGGGAAAGCTTGGGCGACTGCTAATGGTGGTATTTAATTTTGATAACCGTTCAAAGGGTATTAGCAAGTGTTAACCAATTCCGGTCATCTGCCTGACGAAGCCCTAAGGCCCTACTTCTGATAACCGTTTGTAAGGACCTGTAACAGTATGCCATTAACGTCAGAAACGGGAAATCACAACAATGATTTATAAAACCGGCGATATATGGGGGTGTAGGGGGGCTGCCCTAGTTTCTATTAATACGGAAAAGGTTACTTACTATCTTATGTATTGATCGTAACATTCCATTGGTCAACTATCAACTTGGTAATAAGATAATTACTCAAGTAATTACTAAAATATTACTCAAGTAATTACTCAAGTACGGTAATTAACTTATTGAGTGCTATTGAGTTCTACGCATGATTTTGGAATTGTGTTGGACAAAGATTTCTCCTTCGTCGAACATGGTTCAATTATTGCACAAAGGGTTTTTTTTTTTTACTTGTTATTAAGAACTTCTCATGCAGAAATTCAACGGTTTTCGTACCTTTTTTTTAAGGTTCTGTAAAGGACACCTTTAAATTTGGGGTCCCGTTTTGGAACACCTTGCTTCTAAAAGACTCCAAAATAATTGAAAATGTACAAAGAAACTTAACGAAAAGAGTAAAAGATTTGGCTCCCCTTTGCTATGAGGAGCAGTTAAACAAACTGAATTTGCTTTTTGTGAAATGGAGAAGACCAGTTGGGGGGGGGGGGGGGCTCTATTTTTATGTTCAAACGATTCATGGACTAATTCTAAATTTACCTAACACTTTTTTGAACTAAATAACACGAACACAAGAGGTTCTTCATTCAAACTGCGGATAGGGAATGTACACTTTTCTTGTTCTCCTACTGCTGAGTCAAGTATTGGTATAGCTTACCTTAACTTATTGTTGATGCCTTCACCCTACTTTCATTCAAAGTAAGGCTGGACTTACATATAAGCAAGAATTTATAGAGTTTGGGAGGAGAATTTGTAACTCTAAAAAGTCACTATTGAAACATGTTAGATTCGTCCCCATTAGTTCAGTCCGAGTTTTCAGAGGGCGCCACGTGCTCCCTAATTTGCTAATTTTTACTCCAAATCTAAGGTAAACTAAATTACAACAAAGCTAGGATAAATAATAATTAAATTCAAACTAGTTTTGTTTAGTTTAGTTTAATTTTAAGCTAAAAACTGAGTAGAAATTCCCATATAAAACACATGGCGCCCTCTATAAACTAAGACTGAACTAATATGACTGTATCTAAGACGTTTCAGTATGGGTCACAGTCACAAATTCTCCTCCCCAACCCTATAAATTCTTGATATAAGTAATGAACTTAGACATGATTATAATTAACAATAACTGAAGAAAATGTATCTCATGACGTTTATGAATTGTGCTATTATCATAATAACCCGAGTGCAAGTGAGTTGTAGATCATTTTTTGGAACACGAAAGTTTTTGCTCCCATTAACTCATGAGTGCTTGTGTTGGCTAATTATTAAGTTTATTGCCAACACATGCACGAATGAGTGTCACACATGCAACACATGCCAACACACCGAATGTCACAAATCTTTAATTTACATGGTAGTAAAATTATCCTAAAAGTTTTTGTAGCAGTTAAACGTTAGATGTACGTTTTTAAATCCATTTTCTTTATTCATTTGTTTATCTGATCGCAAATCTCTACGCCACTGCACTGTTGGAAGCCAAACCAACTGCCATTTAAGCTCCAGTCTGTTTTGCACGCTGTCTTGGTTGCTATGGAAACGAATACGGTATCACTATTAAATACGGTTAAAATAACTTCGAAGTGACAATTCCTGGAGTGAAGATTACGGTGCCCTGCAGAGGACATGTATCCAAGAAATAAAGTGAGGTTTGTTATCTCGACATATCAAATTTAATTCGTTATCTCGACATAACAAACTTCATTTTTATTTCTTGGTTTCTCCTCTACAGGGCTCCATACTAAGAAATAAAAATGAGGATTTTTAACTGAACATGACAAATTTGTTACGTCGAGGTAACAAACCTCAATTTTATTTTGTGGTATTCCCTCCTCAGGATTCCATAGAAGATGCATTGCGAATATATAGGTAAATTGTACTGCTGCAGTGAAGCATATTTATTAAGGTGTAATGCGCTACCAACAGCAGCAATGAACAAATTGGTCCTAACAATCAATTCTGTCGCCATCTTGCGAATTACCATTTTCCACTAGTTAGCAGCAGTCAGAACCTAAAGTCGTTTTCGAAATCGACATCCCATCGAACACAGATCAAATGTAACATAACTTAAACCGATCTCACTTACTTAATTTATCTTCTCATTCTTTAATAAGTGATTAATTAAGCCTTTTTAGCACATTTAAGTATGCGACTCTGGTTTAGTGTCTTGCCAATTATTTTTGATGCATGCTTATAGCTTTGCACAAGAGCTGCTTATCACTTGTTTATCACCCGCTTAGTCGACCATTCACAACGCTTATCACAGCGCTTATCAGAACAAATAGGCTGCGAGTGGCTGATGCGCCAAAAATAGCCCTTTCCTATTAGTTACAAAAATCGAGGGAGTTACGCTGTGTAACACTATGTGGGCAATGGTACTGCAGTTAGTGTTTGTTTATTCTTTTTTTTTCTACTTAGGATCATGAATACATTCGGCTATTGGAAACTGACGACTGATTTGTATTTGTATTTTGTTGCTTCACAGACAAAAATGATAAATAAAGAATTATTTTTTAATATCGTATAAAATGTAGTCGTTACGATTTTCAATTACACTTCAGTATGACAATTTCTTTTTTAAAGTTAAAAATGGCGAAAAAAACATGGTACTAAAAATCTTACACCATATAAATACAATAATTTTTACAGATAAATACAATGTCCATGCTCCAAGTAGATTTCCTCCATTGTTTCGCGGGAGTAGCAACGATGGAAGCCATCACGTTCACAATAATAATAATTGCCATTTTCGTTGAAACACAGGGAAGAATCTGCCCTTTCAACCACAAGAGGGGTATTAGTAAAAGGGCATGCCACATCCATCCCATACCATATAACATCTGGATTATCGCAAGTATTCAATCGTGAAGACATGTTGGCTAGAATTAAAAGAAGAATAAGTTCTTTAACAAAATAAAAAATAAAATAAAAACTTTATTCCCATGCTTTATTCTCATACTTTTTATTCTGTGCTTTATACAGGGTGGTCCACAAAAAACTGACGACCCAAAATTTTTAAGTTCAAACCTTTTTCTTAGCGCCCTCCAGAACCGTAAAGGGTCGGATGATGTATAATAGAACGGGCAGTGGAGGGTGCTAACAAAAAAGTTTGCACTTTGAAAGTTGTGGGACGTCATTTTTTTTTGTGGACCACCCTGTACGGAAATAATAAAAATAAATAAAATACGAATTCGTTGCAAGAGCAACAAGACACGCACGAACAAAAAGTCACTAGCAGCGATCTTAGTGGGACAGCACACGAATGCTAAAAATATATTTTAAAGTGTATCGAGATTAGGGCGACACCGGACGGTCATAGCACGTAATAAAAAACACAAGAAGACAGCAATGCATGGCAATTTTTTAGGTTGCCAATTGTCAAATTGTTAGATGAACAGAAAGCAATATCCCAAACGTAATGAAAACTAAAGTTAGAACTGGGGAATATGGTTCGCGTTTCAAGAACCTCGACAGATTTTGATTGTTAAAATCCGCACGGAATTTGTAAGTGGTGGCAGATGAGACAGCAGATTCGGGCAGACAGTTTCAGATCTCAACCACACGATGGGAAAAGAAATTACGACGACAGTTTTAAGTGTGTAAGTTGACTTCTGAGTTTGAGTGAATGGCTGCGTGTCGAGCGCATATTTTGTGCTAAAAAAAAAGGAGTGCCAGAAGAAGTTTGTCATGGATGATTTTAAAAGTCAAAATCAGATCAGTTCGAAGGCCTTGCCGCTCAAGTAATTCCGATTTTGCAGACTGCAAGCGCTCAATGTAAGTGAGATGTCGCAGTCCTGCTAGTGACTTTGTGAACCTCCGCTGAACAGACTCAATTCTATCGATGTCTTGTAGCAAGCCAGGTGACCAAACTGGGCTTGCCTATTCAAGGACTGGACGCACAAAAACGTTGAAAACCCAAACTTTGGTCATAAGGTCGCAAGCAGAAAAACAGCGGTTTACAATAGCTTTAGCCGTGTACCCAGCCGTAGCCATGGCGCCAGAAGGAGAGAGGAACAATTTTGCTAGGTAAATTCTATCGGAAATTCCTAGGTACTTTTACATGCCACAATCGACATGAACACGAGACATCACAGGGCCCTTCTCTTCCCGAAAATGCCAGGGGTGGCTGAGGACGGACTCAACCCTGGGACCTCTGGTACATGAGGCGATCATGCTAACCATTAGGACACCTTGTCCCACTGTTTACAATAGCGGTTTATTCTCAAACATAACGCAACAATTACTAATATAATTCTGTGTCATGTTTCACTACTCGTTTTGAGTAGCGACTGCACATGGCTAGTTAATGAATGAGTGGCCATTTTTATTTTTGCGGTAAACGTACGTTAAAAACTTCGCTGTAGCTTTTTACCTATGTGTGAAAAGTATCACTTGCGTTGCGATTGGCTCACGCACTAGCGCGACGTTGGCCGGAGTTTGAAGAAACTGACGCAGGGTTGAGTGGTAAATTTCATTATACGAAAACCCCATACGAGTAAATAGGTCCATCAAGTTTTCACCGAAAAAAGTAGTGATATAACAGCCCCCAACGGCTGCCACCAAGTTTGTGGTCCGAAGCGAGAACATTCGAGCTTAGCTGACTGCCACCAAGGTGTCAGGTAAGTCTGAGTGATCAAGGTTGGAGAGAGAAACTTAGTGGCAGTCATTGAGACTGTGGTTTCACCTCTTTTTATTTGCCGAAACTTAATACCCCTTTACCTTTATGGGAGTTTCGTATGATAGCAGCCCTTCTGGTAGTTTTAGGATTTAATTAAATATCATTGGTTGTGACCTCCATACGAAAGTCTAAAGATAAATTTGTTCTTGAAAAGTAATCTTTTCTTTAAAAGAAAAATTTTCGTAAATTTGTGTTTTGTTTTAAAGTTTATCAAGTGTCGTTTCTGATACAGTTTAAGAATTATCTGTTTAAGTTTAATTATCTGTTCCCAGGAAGACATGCGAGAATTGAATCACGTTGGGGGAGGGGGGGAGGGGGAAGGGGCAGAGTGATAGCAAGTCGAGACTCATAAAAAGGGGTCACGACATGTTACTGATATTATAAAGTAAATTCAACCGTCTTTAGACTGGCTGTAAAGTTGTCTTTAATTAATTAGCAGCACTTAACCGCATAACTCAAACCCGTCTGACGTCAAAGGCGTGGTTGACGCCATTTTTTTTTACTAATTCTTGCATCTCATTGGCTGTTGATTTCGCTGTACCAGTTGAATGAATCAATTCAAAGCTGAAGTAACAACCGAATGCACACTTACTATCAAACATAAGACGCACTGCTCCAAAGGTATAAATTATTCAGCGTGCTAAATAAACACAGGTGCAAACCTATTTGGCTTTCCGTCCTGTTTGTTTAGCGTGCATTAAAGGCAGGTTGTCAACAACAGAAAATCTAAAGATTCAACTGTAGCGACATCTAGCGGCCACGATATCATTAACCTTTACGGCTTGCTCCCAGGTGCGCGAGGACGTACCAAATTTTCGCTCACTGTTTAAGGAAGCGTGAGAGTTGATTGTTCTTTAAAAGAAATATCTTTGTGGATTCCTTCCCCTGCTGCAAGGGGTGCTTGATTATGCCGACTTTCATTAGGTGGAATACGACTGAAAATACGTAGCGTTTGTTGTATCGTATCAATCAACACACAAACAGCCCAAGGAGGCATCGTAATAGTACGCCATTGTTTTGGTTCGAAGCAATGGCGTCACCAACTGTGGCATCTTGGGTGACTTCGCCCTCTTATACTTTACGACATAAAAACCGCACAAAAAATGTCAAAACTAGACTTGTTTCAAAAAATAAAGACAAACTTAATGTACATTTTTCTTCATAGAAATCACAGCTGCGGGGTAACAGAGCTTAGCTGAGTTGCCTGAAGAAGTTAAGTTTATCCGGTCGGCGACTGGGAAAATCCTTGCCTGCAATTATAATCCTGCCATCCTTCCTCAACTATGGGATCTATTCTGGCTCTTTCTGGGCATTATCTCTTTAGAGTACGCCAGTTTGGTTTGGTCGTCATATCTTCTGAAGGATATCGATCTGACTTGAATCCGTTCAGCGAAGTTTTACTAGGTCACAGCAGAACGGTGATCCCCTGCGACGACAGAAGTTTCTCGTTTCGAATCACCTGGTTTGCTCCTCACAGGAGCGAATAAATAAATATACACGTCCCGTGGGAGTGTCCATGTTGCAACAATTGCTTCATATTCCATCTCTCGTTACAAGGTCATCTGAGAGAAAAGCTGTTGGTTTCGTTTCTCAAATACAGGCCAGTTGATTCAACAACGCTAAATTCGTATGTTACCAGAGCAGCAATAAAAGGCATCAGTTTTCCACACGCGCGTGAACTGGCACGAGTTGGGAGATGAAACACGCGATTTCTACCTCAGTCGGCCATAGCTTGCAGTAGCCATCTGCTTCACCGCTTCACGCTCGTGGAATGCTGTTGCCTGGATTAATGATGACCAGAGTGGTATTTTTCCGTATCTATCTATTTTTCCGTAAGGTTAAAATCTAGCGTATAACGTGTGTTAGCCGAGAAAATAGTCACGATCAGTCGTTCCATATTTGACCGCATGAGGTCGTGACCATGAACGAGAGATGGAACCTGCGGTAATATTAAAATTAATTAATTAAAATTCTTTCTCTTTCAAGAATTGAGTCAGTTTATCCCCATGAGGTGTTTGCTTTAGATGACTGAAATTTTTTTTTTTGAAATTTTGAAAAAACAAAATGTATATGTTAGGTCGAATTTCACGCGACACTTTAAACGGTATGGTTTGAACGGAAACTATGCTGTGAGAACTGGTTATGAGTGGCGCTAATTAGCCACAAGTATGCTTGCTTTATTCTAACTTTGAACTTACTTTCGGTTAGGTCGATTAGCAGAGCAACTGCCATCGCACGTAAAAACATCTCAGGCATGTCCTTGGTTGAAAGCGAACTGAAAAAAATCTTACCAAAACTTTTGAGACGGATTGTGATTATCACGGCGACAATTATTTGTTTTATAGCAACGCTTATCAAATACTAATTTGTTACAATTAGTGTATACTGAGAAAAATTATGATTTATGACTAACAGGAATTTTACCAGTTGCGCATTGCGAGTTCTTGGTAATTTAAATTTACAATGTGTCGTAACTGATGGTCGGTATCTATCACATTTCCTAGCTGACTTGAGTGGTGTTCATATTTATTAAAGGAGCTTAGCCAAAAGGCATCGCTCGTTAATTTAAACAACTTAAAATTTTTTTTTCATTGAGATAAATGATCGTATTTATCTCTCTCTTTCCTGATTGATTTGATTTATTAAGAAAGCATTAGGCTAAGAAGATTATCGGCCCCGATGAGGAGGAGGAGGAGAATAGATGACGACAGGGCCAATTTAGCTGGAGATCCTTTTGTCCTTTCATTTTTACAATCCGTTTCGCCCACTGGCGAATGCTGAGTTCCAACAATTTCACTTCGACGTCCTAGGGGTACGATTTCATAAATACGGTGTACGTTTTATTCCATGAAAATCCCGAACAAATCCTACACATCAGGATTTAAATCCCTGAAGTCTGGATTTATATTAAGAAAACACTCGAACTATCCGGAAAAATCCGACTTTAATCCAAATAATCCAAACAAGACCTAAAAAAAAACGACTTAAATCCGGAAAAAATCCGACCAAGTTTGGTACGAAAATGGGAGCAAAAGTGAAAGAACCGGAATCTTTAAATCCAATTTAATTCAACAAATCTGGATTAAATTCACATGTATCCGCCAAATACGTAAAAAAAAAACTACTTAATTCCAAAAATCTAACTTATATCTAATAAATCCGATTTTAATCAGCACAAATCTGACCAAGTTTGGTGCAAAACTAGAGCAAAAATTGAAGAAACGGAGATTTTTAAATCCAGTTTAAATCCAAAAAATCCGGATTAAATTCGCATACATTGTACTAATCTGAAATCCGGTGTACGCTTTTTCCCAAGTCGGCACCCTTCGGACGCCAAACGAAACCACTCGATCCAAATGCAAACAACACAACATTGAAAGCCATTCAACTGAAGCGCGAAATAATTCAACACAATATTTTCACAGCGCGTTCCATCTTCAATTCAGCAGCCATGTATTATCTTGCAGGAAGCCCCGTTTGGTCTCCTTATGTGCCCGAAGACACTGACCATCCTACAAAATACGACATGTAACACAACTAGATTTCCCACAGCGTTAAAACAAATGTTCAAGATCCTGGGTTCGAGCCTGAGATCAGCCACCATTGGGAAGGGAAGCATGCATCGTGCTCATGTCAATGGGAGCATGTAAAATATTCTAGGAATTTCCTATTGGAATTGCCTAGCAAAATTGTTCTTTCACCTTCTGGCCCTATGGCATCAGCTGAGAGCATGTCAAACTCCAAGTTGTTAATATAGCGTGGAGGTTATCGAAGTTATTGGGAACAGTTTAAATTAACTGAAACATGACGGGGGAACATTGGTCGGAAAATGGGAGTGAAAACTAGTAAAACTTGGTCCCTAATGGTAGAAACGGCGAGTTAAAGTGGGGGTTTTATTTCGTAATTCAGTGTTTATTTTAAGTAGTTGAAAATTTGTCGTCGTCTGTATTCATCTTCACTAATGAAGTGTTTGGATGATGCAACCACGGTTGTGCTAAAATACCGGCCGGACCAGCTAAGGTTGTTAAGACGGTAGAAAAAATGGCTGATGGGAAGCGGTGTTTTTTGATGTTGCCAAGCGAATGAAGTATGTCCAGCGAGCCGGCCCAGCAGGATTTTTGGGAATATGTGATAACAACGACAGGTAACGTTTGACGATATTCAAAACAAAAATTAAATTGCCCGTAGTTTTACGTGGAAAATTTGTATTGGCTTTAAAACCAATTTAAACTCTCTTTCTAAGATGTCACACTGCCTCGCACGTACAATGTCAAATATGTGATCGATTTTAATTATTATTCTTTTTTGGGGTGTAACTTACGCCCGCCACCGACAATCAGTGGGAACAGGTGAATCAGCTAACCGGCGTTGTTAGCGGCCATATTATACAGAACCTACAACCGGTGCTGTTTTACTCTCAAGGTTCGGCCGGTAGTTTGGTACAGTCATGGTAGAGTTACGCTCCAACCGTTAGAAAAAGCCAAGTCTAGCCTTTTAATAATAAGGTGCGCCGGAATATTAATAACACGTACAACCTCAGCGAGACGGTCCAATAGCATGGGACTTAAAATCGAAAAACGGAATTCCTTCGGTTCCCGCCCCCTTCCCACCCAAAAAAATAAAAAGAGTGTTAAGCCAACTTAATGAAACGGAGTTTGACGCCACTGACAATATAAAGTGCGATAAAACAAGGAGGACCTAGCGGGGAAGATGATTGTAGTCATGTCGGACAACACCACCGCCGTGGCTCACATCAGGAAGGGCGGGGGAACTCGCTCTTTGTCTATGATGGAGGAAACGTCAGTTCTGCTTCGGCTTTGCGAGTCCCTGCCGATGTCTTTACAACCTCGTCACATCGCAGGAAAGGTGAATGTGCTGGCCGACGAGCTGTCGCGTGGAACAGCTCCGACGACGGAGTGGAGACTGGACCCATCTCTTTGCCAGGTCCTGTTTCAGATGTGGGGGAAACCCTGGGTGGACCTCTTCGCCACGCGCTTCAACACTCAGCTTCCATCCTTCGTTCACCGTTCCCGGATTCGACAGCGTGGACGACGGACGCCTTCTCTCTGGATTGGACAGGTCTGTCGGCTTACCTTTTCCCTCCGTTTTCACTACTACAAACGTGTCTATTCGGTCGTGTCTTTCTTGTAAGTATACACGTCAAACACCGGGACAATACATTAACAGACAGGAGGAGCTTAAGCTCGTTGCTGGAGCAAATGGACTTGAATACCGGCATCCTGTCGTTCAGCAGCAAATAGTTACAGCCAGGGAGCTTGGATTACATGTAACTTTGATAGGGTGGACCCACTTACTATTACTCTGTACCGCGAGAAACCGTGCGAGATTTTTGGAGCTGCTTCGCATACTTCAAACGCGTCTGACGTTTCTGCTCCCATTTTCGCGCCATTTTACCGATTCTTGCATCTCATTGGCTTTTGATTTTTCCCGATGAATAGACACAAAATTGGACTAACAAACGAACAAGTACGCATCATCAAACGTAAGCCGGACCGCTCCAGTTGCTTAAATTGTTTTAAAGTGCAATAACCTACCAGCACAATCGACAATGCGACTGAAAATCGCAATGTTTGTTATCAGAAGGTGAGCACCGTCACAAGCGACCATCGTAAACGCATGCCATTGTTTTGGTTTCAACGCATCTACGTCAGCTACTCTCGTCTCGGGTGATCTGGTAAGAATTTATCGTTTATTTTAATAATGTGTAATTTAACGTTCAGCAAAGATTGATCAGATATTTCATAATTATTCATTAATTTCGTTAAAAACTGCTGGCTAGTTAAAACAAACCTTTTTGTCGGTTTCGAAAAACCAAGCGTCGTCTGCTTCGAGTATTGGTTTGGGAGCAAAAACGTCACTAACTGAATCTCGCTCGTGTATACTTTACCACGAGAAATAGCTGTGCTATAGCTCACACGCGTTCACCGAATGGGGCCACCCTATCAAAGCTACGTATAAATCCAAGCTCCCTGGTTACAGCCTCCCCAAGCCAGAATAGGGCCCAGTCATGGTTTTACCCAAAAGACGATGATCGAAAAACCATGGCCCAGTCAAAGAATTTGTCGCTATAAATAAATAAAGAAAGAAACCATTAATAATAAAGTCTCCGAATAAAACGAAATAATTCATAGGACATTGCCAAAGTTTATCACGCTCTGAATTTTTGTAGGCAATCCATCATGTTTACTATAATTATCATTTCATGGAACGAGTTTGTGGTATCTATGGTTCCATTTTTGTGGAATGAATTATGATAACAATACTTATTAATGACCAGCAGCTATTAAATTCTTAGAAACAAAAACAATCCATCTTTCAATTTTCACAACACTCATTTTCATAGAAAACTATCACATATTTAATTGTTATTCAGTGATTAATATTGGTATAAAATAAACATTTGTCCAAGTCCTTCAAACAGTTTCCTTGTGGCTTGCATTTCTAAAGACTGCACTTTCGTTCAACCAATCATGGCAAAGCTTTTGGCATCTGTAATGTTGGCTGCCTTTCTGACCGTTCTGTTCCAAGGTGAGTTCAAATCATTAGATGAATTAATTTTTTCGATTAGGGGCCCCCACAAGGAAGAGAAAAAGAGGACGTGAACGGTATGTTGGACTGCCCCATTCGTTTAATTTAGGTTTCCTCCGTCCCCATTCTGAAGGAATGCCATTCATCAGACAGGGGCGGATCCAGCATGGAGCGAATGGTGTGGCCGCATCCCACGCCCCCCCACCAGCCAATTTTTTGTTGTTGTTGAGCTCCCTCTGCTCCGTAATTTAATACAGAAAAGGAAAGACAGAAATTCAGAGCGAATTGCGTGTTAGGCTAGTTAAAAGCAGGGGGTGGGGGTTAAGGATAAACTTTGTTCACTTGTACCATGTGGGAATAAAATACATAAAGTAGGAATTTTTGGCACTGCAACCCCATCCCCCCCCCCCCTTTGATCCCAATCAGAAAAATCCTTTAACCGCCACTGCCACCATGGGGCTCTATTCCCCCCTCGTCACCCCCACCCAAAAAAGACTGGTGCGAATTCCTCCTCCACTGCAATCACTTTTTGACTATTTTAAAAATACAAAAAATAAATTGAGGTTCGATTCAGGGGGGATGAGGTCCGACGCAGGGCCGTAGCTAGCTGCCTTGGCACCCAAGGCGAATCAACTGAACGGCGCCCCACACTCCCTCCCAACTGCCTCTGTCAAGATAATAAAAAAAAATCATGAATGGTAGATTGAGGTTTACTGAATGCTAAAGAGACCTTTATTAGGCAATTGAAGTTGTTGAAGACAATGAACGTTAACGAATAAAAAAAAAACACGCGTGTTTTTCATCCAATAAACGTGATTTCATGATAATTTTTGTTATAACAGACTGAAAACGCCATCGGATAAATACATTTATGCTTTACCATCCATGGTTACACGGTTGGCAGAAGTTCAGTAAGGCGCCCCCCAGAATGTCGGCGCCCTAGGCGGGCGCTTTGCTCGCCTTACCCTTCCTACGGCCCTGGTCCGACGGAACGCTTTTCTAGCTCTCCTCTATATACTGGGTCTTTATGGCTTCTCTTATACTAGTTCTGGTTTTGGTTGATATCGTAACTTTCTTAGGATTTGAAAACACAAAAAGTCACATCATCATACCGTCATTCGAAAAGAAAGTTAGCATTACGCCTAAAATTGTTGCAGGGTATAGAGTATTGAACCCAGCCATCGGTGAAAGCTGGGCCAAGGCAACTCGCCTATAAGCCAATCTATATATTTGCTGCACGAAAAATAAATTTCGAATTAAATTCCTTTTGAACTACTAAGGTTATCTCGAAACGGAGAAGGTTACTTTTTCTAGGAAATACCTAGGACCTTACATGTCACAATCGACAGGAGAATGAGTGTATTTCCGGGGCGCTCCTTACCCAGAATGCACAGGGGTGGCACTCTAGTATACAGCAACTACGCACTCGCCACTCAAACAATTAAGCGCTAATAATCGGTTATTTGCATTTATATTAACGTGATGTCACCTTGGTGACGACACACTAGCATGCCGTCCAGGTATTTATTTTGATCGCAGGTGAAACACCATGTCCCCCGTGGAGTTTGGGCCGAGCCAATCAACCCAACTTTAACGTTGAGTTTATCTTCGTTATTGGACCCGACGATCATGATTCCAAAAATTTGGAGGTGGATTTTAGTCTGTGCAGTGAATGCTGGGAAGCCGTAATGACTTTGTCCAGCCGACGTCTTTTTCAACAGTAGTCAAGTGACCTTTAAAAAATACTAAAAATTAAAATATCGTTGCATCCTTAGCTAATAGGCTTTATCGACATAACTCAATGAAATAATAACATTTGAACGTCCATGAAACGTTTAACATGCCTGCGTCTGATATAGTTTAAAGATTCCTTCCTCGTTGCCACGGCAACGTGAAGGCTCGAACCCAATCCCCGTTCCGGTAGTTGATTTTACGAAATTTAAACGACAGATAAAAATTAGGCATAAAACCCTTAAAATTAGGCCTAAAATCGATAGGCCTGAAAGCTAACACATTTTTAACCTGTGGTGGTTTCTACCTTTAGATTATACATAACAGAGATCGCTGTTGTATATAAGTCTGTTAGTATATTTAAGTCTGTTAGTATACAAGTCCATGGTGCCAGTAAGTGATGGAGGTGTGCGTCTCAACGGTGGCGGAAGTGAACAGAAGACTGGTTGTTTTTCGACAATAGGCCTATGTTGGAATGTGTATTACTTTTCATACAGTTTGAAAAATGGGTTGAAGTCCTTACTTTTGTGGCTGAGGATGCTCCATTAGGCAAAATTTAAAAAAAAAAAAAAAACGAAAAAATAAAAATAAAATAAAAAAATGCCGGAGCCCTGTTTACAATCGCGTCAATTTGACGTCATTTATCGTGTTTGATTTGGTATAGCTCTTTATATATAGCCGTCAGTCCCGAATTAATTCAGTTGATTTTTTTTTGTGTCCTATAATGATGGCTGGGTCAATCACGAGATTCGAACTGGCAGTCGAGTGGTTTGGAGACGAGGACGCTAACCACTGGGCCGTTGCTGTTCGATTTGCTCGGGGTCCCCGGGGACCCTCACAAAGGTTGCGGTGGGCGTAGAGACTTACTTTTCGCCCGTCTAGAAACTGTTTTTTTTGGTTCAAGAAAAACATTGCATAACGAGCAACTAATTAATTGTTAATAACTGATATTGATTAGTTAACAATTCGTCTTATTCATTCGTGTTCCTTTACAGCAAGTTGAATTACATATATGGTTAATTTTCCGTTTCAGTGGATTAAGCGTCAACTTATTTGTAGTCCATGGTAACAATGAATTTATATTATTACTAGAGGAAGCCCGTGCGGATGGTGTTCGATGGAAAACCACCAACTAATGGTAATACACCAAAAAATGGCAACCCGACCTATCAGATTTTTGCGCATACTGGCTTCGCTTCGCTCACTCAATCACGATTCCAAGCCCGACACATTCCAGAGCCCTTCTCCGCACCAGCTCTCCAAGTGGTGACATCTGAATATTTATATGGGGAAATAAATAAATACGATCTGCGTATAACAAAAGTTTTACGATTTGAAATGTCGTTTTCAATTTAATTCAAAACTGGCTTCAAAACGATTATAATAAAGTTTGGCGAGTTTAATGCACGATAATTAGCAGTGAATGAACAAATAAATAAATAACCATGTTTTAGAAAGTACACAATGGTGCCTCCATTATATTGTGATTTATTTCTCAATTTTTTTTTCCCAAATCAAAGCAATAGTTTAGAACGGTTCAATTGATTTGTACACGAGGACTCTGCCCACTGGGCTGTTGCTGATAACTTTGCTCGTGGTCTCCGGGGGCCCCTTACAAGGCTCGCTGTGCGCCTTTCTCCTCTACATTGTAGCTGTTCTCTTTTGCGAACGGAAGGCCCGAGTGAGTTAATGGCCCCTTCACACAAAGACTCGCCTTAGCTTTCTCACAGCTAGAATTTAATCGCGGTGGCCACTGTGTCGTTGCCATGGTAATACCACTACCTGGATTAGCGCAATCCGACATCATTTGAGTAAATGGTTGCAGTCATACAATCCGTGACAATAAGATAAAGAATTCCTCCTGACGAAACGATTTTTCCAGCCGCTTCTGAACTCACACATTGACTGCTTTCGTTGCGAGCCGGCAGAGCTAAAATAACCGCCATGTTGGAATTTCAGACGATTTTTAGCTTTTAGCTGTGAGAAGGCGAAGGCGAGTCGTTGCCTAAATGCTCCCTAATGTTTTTTTTTTTTTATATAACACAGTTTCACATTGCTGATTGTTTCTGCTTCTTCCCTCGATTCTGTAAAGGAATTGATTCATAGCAAATGGAAAAAAAAATAAGTATTGTATCGGCAGCCGTTGCTTGCGTTTGAGCTGCCACCATCCTGTGCTGATGCGTCGGACGTTTGTGGGTAGACCAGGCGGACGCCATTGATTGAAGACCAAGGTCATCGGCCCCAGCTCGGCGCCGGTATGGAGTGGTGGACTGTTCCTGGGCCTGTGGCGGATGTCCTTACAGAGGAGCTCCCAAGAAGTTCGAGTCAAGTCCAGACTGTATTATTATAGGCCAATGTGCGCATGCATGCCATGACGTGCATTGTAGTCATGGTGTCATGCTTTGTTTGTCATGCATGGTTACCATTGGTATTATAATCATTCTATTCCAATTCCTCCAAACTGCAACACGTAGGAGTGAAGCCTTAATTTATACGCCTTTTGGACCATCAAACATTTCGATCTTTTATACCAAAATTATTCTGCAACATACGTAAGTCAATGTATTTACCACCAATACTTTTCCCTAATCCTTAAGTCCAGCCAACCGCAAATGTAAAACCGCAAGGGTTATTCCGTGTGTAAGTCGGGCGAGCATAAAATTGCAACCTCCACCGCAATAAAAACCCAATGGAACCAAATAACCTGCGTCATTTTTACATGCCAAGCCATAACATCAACTACCACTGAACACCCGTCAATACATTGTGGTGCATCGGCCGGGAATCGAACCCGGGCCGCCCGCGTGGCAGGCGAGCATTCTACCACTGAACCACCGATTACCATCATATTAATAACATACGACCGGTTATTGATGAAATTCCAGGAGAGTTTGGATAGTGCGTGTTTATGTGTATGAATCTTGAATGTATCCTTGCAGAAGCACACGTCCCCCCCCCCCCCAATGTTTGCATGTTGCTAGTTGCAATATTGCTGGTTGCTGTTAAATCTTTCGAAAGGGCTGTTACATTATTATTTGTCCAACTTAATAATACACCATTTTTACAGTGAGTCACGATTTACAAAAAGGTTTTTTTACCCCCCCCCCACCGGATTTTTAACATTTGGACAAGTTGTAGCTGAACTCCGTCCCAAATTTGCTTACCTTTTTCCGTACAGTCCAATATATCAAAATACAACTGTTCATGAGCCAACGACAATGTAATGATATTCCTGATTGGGTTGCTTAATTTAACCTCATGATAAAATTTTTGCTATCAAATTTACGTTTCTGTGATGAATAGGAACCAAGATACCTCTTTTTGCATCTTAATTCCAGTTTTGATGATTTTCAAGATAATCAGCCATTTTGACGGCCATTTTGTTATTTTCTATAAACCTTTAAAGTTGGTCTTCCAATATATCAAATTAAAGCCACTCAGAAATAGTATCAAATAGACCAAATTTGGATGACCAACTCACATTATTTACATTTTTGGTTTGCTTTTGGTACCTCCCTTGTTTCCAGAAGAATTCTGGCTTTATAACTGTTGTGTAGGTGATACATAACCCCCTATAACGGATATTTCGCCACTGCTCTTGATTTTAATTTTTTTCTAAACATTAACAAATTCTGTAAAACGGTGATATCCGACCAAAAAAACCAAATTTGCGCAAATTTTTTTTTTTAGCACAGTAGTCCAATATCTTAAATTGAAGCTGCTGACGTACCCTTGATGATACGACACGTTTCATTACCCTTACCCCTATGGTTTAGAATTTTGCAAGCCCTAATCTGCTTGTTTGTTTAATGCCAAAGATTCTGACTCACTTTATTACCTTTTACTTGGTTACGTGCTAGTTATGGTTGGCTTAGTGGTTATAAATGAAATTTGAAGGAAAGTGCCTCCTTGGTCGTGCAACTGATTTTTATTTTGGTGTTGCTCGTAGAAAATGGTTAGGACCCATACCTGAGTGCGTCCTTCATGCATGTTCTTTTTTTCTTTAATAATAAATTGTTCCGCCTTTCTCCCCATTCCCCACCCCCGCACTGCTAGGGATCTAAAACGCATGTGGAATGAGGCTCCAAATGATACAAAGCTTAACGTGTCAACGTAAACTTGTTAGGGAATACTAATACTGAGCCTGCCAAAGTCTCGGAATAAGTAGTTTTAGAGGAACCTGTTGACCGAGATCAGACATTACACTGGTGCAACTAGGACGGGCTACGTCTCAAAGTCGTGCTGCAGCACTTCGCCAGGGTTCTGTGCGCTCAGTTTACGTCATTCCTAGTCCGCTCCCAGACTAATGCGTGTGACGTTTAAATTGATTCTGACCATAACTTGCATGTTGGTTGGCCATGGAGGCCCCTCTTCGTTCTCACCAGGGTCTTTTTCTTGGTTAACACGGCGCCTATTTCCTCCCCATTAACAGTCGCGAAAGTAGTGGTTATGCAAGACATTGTTATCGCGATTCAGTTGTACAATTGACCAATGATTTTATTTTTCCATTAGCTGCTTGGGTGTACGATACGACGCCCGGTATTAGCCGAAGCAGGCTTTAAAATTCATTCCTTGCCCTTTGCCACCGTAATTCTTACGTTTTGTTATTGGACACAATTTCACTTTTTTGGTTTAAACTCTGCCCGCCCGATTGATTGATTTTGCTGCCACTAACGATGTAACTTTGTATTCTAACCTATTTTCAATCCCTCTTGGTCGTCTCTTTATGGAACACATAATAAATAACGCTATTGCTACATTGCATCCCCTTGCGTATGCGTTATCACTACGTATTGCCAGTGAATATATATTTTCTCGTTTACGTACGTAATTTTTCTTACGACGGGCGCACAAATAAATTAAATTTTAACACCCATGTTACTAACCGAGATCACGGATCGTTTTCTATAATTGTAAGGTTTAATTTGATGCTGGAATTAATACCTCTGGCAACTTACCTTTTAATTGTAATAACCTTTCGAGTTAGCAGTAGTTGCTAAAGAAATTTATCCCTACCGAAGACAATCGGTTAGGTTTTGGCCGTAACATTAGTTTCTAGCCAACTTAGACCATTGTTGCAAAACCGAAGGTTACCAATCTTGCATAGTTTAAGTGGGTTGGTATTATTGTGGTCCTGAGAGCACTTGTCTTTTGGCAGGAACATCCGCCTAGCTCCACCATTCTTGCTTGCTTGTTTGTTGACCTTTGGAGTTTGTTGACTCAAAAATAAAATTACGGTTTGAATAATTTTTCAACGCGGCGGAAATCTGTTGTGGTGTTGCTCCTTTCAGCACAGCACTTAATGCTTATGTACATATTGTAAATAATGGGTTTGCCGCTTTTTTGTTAGCGTGCATTCTCCCCTTTGATTGGCGGTCTGTTACTGTTATGTTCTTTTTGAATGATGGGCGACTTGTTCGCACCGCGCGATTGGCGTTTGCCAAGGAATGAATTTTTAGATATAAAGATTCCAGTCCAAAAAAAGCCAACTCGCGAGATTTCTTCACAACTAACATGTAAATTCCATAAAGACGCCGATTTGTATGCTCCCTTCGTTTTAAGTAGAATAGGCATGTTTTGATTTCGCCGATCGGCCGGGGTGTCGAAACTTCTGTTGGTCGCCAATTTTGTATATATTAGAGGCCGGGTATTCACACCGTAATCGGTGCCTGGTTTGTAAGCCCTTTTCCCCCATGTTGCTATTGCGTACCACTACTTTTTTAACGACATCCCTACCCGTTTTGGCCATATATTCTAAAGTGTGTATTTATGAAATGTGTATTTGTATTAATCTTGGTTCTATTCTTTTATTTCATGTTCCCCAATTTAAAACGGTCCCCACGGAAGGCGACCGAAAACTTCGACCCCCGGGGGCATTTCTGTATCGGCAGCCGTTGCTTGCGTTTGAGCTGCCACCATCCTGTGCTGATGCGCCGGACGTTTGTGGGTAGACCAGGCGGACGCCATTGATTGAAGACCAAGGTCATCGGCCCCAGCTCGGCGCCGGTATGGAGTGGTGGACTGTTCCTGGGCCTGTGGCGGATGTCCTTACAGAGGAGCTCCCAAGAAGTTCGAGTCAAGTCCAGACTGTATTATATAGGCCAATGTGCGCATGCATGCCATGACGTGCATTGTAGTCATGGTGTCATGCTTTGTTTGTCATGCATGGTTACCATTGGTATTATAATCATTCCGTTCCAATTCCTCCAAACTGCAACACGTAGGAGTGAAGCCTTAATTTATACGCCTTTTGGACCATCAAACATTTCGATCTTTTATACCAAAATTATTCTGCAACATACGTAAGTCAATGTATTTACCACCAATACTTTTCCCTAATTCTTAAGTCCAGCCAACCGCAAATGTAAAACCGCAAGGGTTATTCCGTGTGTAAGTCGGGCGAGCATAAGATTGCAACTCCACCGCAATAAAAACCCAATGGAACCAAATAACCAGCGTCATTTTTACATGCCAAGCCATAACATCAACTACCACTGAACACCCGTCAATACATTGGGTAGAATAATTTTTCAGGGCAAAACCCTAAGGCAGTTCAAGTCATCATGTGGATGCCCTTCGTAATATCAACGAGTGCAACATGAAAAAAATACCGCAAATTGGAAAAGGTGTTTAGAAAGTATAGTTTTAAAGAACTATTCACCGGATTTCACTAAAAATAACGTCAAAATCTTACATGATGGGGCCCCGGAATCTACGCTGGTCTTTAAAAACTTTCACTGTTGAAAGTGTGTCAGTTTTGAGGTCCAAAAATAGAGGAAACGGCCATTTTTGAGGTGCCAAAATAAAGGAAACTAACCAAAATAGAGGAAACGGCCATTTTTGAGGTGCCAAAATAAAGGAAACTAACCAAAATAGAGGAAACGGTTATTTTGAGGTCCAAAAATAGAGGAAACTGACCAAAATAGAGGAAACGGTCATTTTTGAGGTCCAAAAATAAAGAAAACTGACCAAAATAGAGGAAAAGGTCATTTTTGAGGTCCAAAAAAAAAGAAAACTGACCAAAATAGAGGAAACGGTCACTTTTAAGGTCCAAAAATGACCATTTCCTCTATTTTGTTTGGTGCCCCCCCCCTCCCGCTTGATAAAACGACCAATTTTGGTATTCCCTCGAGACAAAAATATATATGCCCCCCCCCAATTTTCTCCCCCCCCCCCCTCCTACAACTCCTGGAAGTGGAATTGTATTTTAAAGTACAGTATTGGACATGGAATTTTGAACACTTCAAACGTTGTACTGAATCCTACTTACTGATTATCGTTCCTGGTAGATGCTATTGTTTGTGCACACATTGCGTGAAGCTTTTGCGTAACTTTCCATTGTTGAAATAGAACGACGTTGCATTGTTGGAGCACGTTTCTACGCTATAGATAGTTCTAATGAGGCAAGTTTCTCACGTAACAATGCTAAATCGTAGCAATGGAGTTTTCTTCCAAGAAAAAGAAGGGTATCCATAATTTAAAGTAACCACGAAAGGGTATACATACACCACGGTGTCCATTCACTGATGCTTAATAGCAACAGAGTAAAAAATAAAGATCAGTTATGGCACGTTTACGCAACCACTCGCTTTGCATTCTCGCAGCTAGAAGCTAGAAATCGCCTCAAATTTCAACATGGCGGCGGTTTTATGTCTGCCGCCTCGCAACGAAAACAGCAAATAACGTGGGTTCAGAAGTGTTTGGGAAAATTGTTTCGTCATGAGGAATTCTTTATATTATTGGCACGGATTATAAGACTGCAAGTATTTACTCAAACTATGTCGGATTTAGCTAATCCATTTAGCGTTATTACCATGGTAGTATCACCTTTGTCATCGCGATTGAGTTCTATCTGCGAGAATGCAGAGGCAAGTCGTAGCATAAACGCGCCCTTATTCTG
>JAHWFP010080317.1:0-16297 GCA_023313725.1 Lithobius niger
ATGTCTCGGTAAATTATTTTTGTATTAATTATTGCAATTATCAGCTGTATTTATAACCAGCTCCCAGTTTTGTGGGGGCTGGTCTGAAAACAAATGAGCTGGAAAGGGCTACCAATGAGCTAAATGAGTCGGCCAGTTTTATCGTTTGAGCTACAATATTTACTTAAATTTAAATATTTTAAGAATTAAGGGCCAGCTTCACACTAGCCCCCATAATGAATGAGCTGGATACAAAACTAATTGAGCTGGGTGGGGCTACGAATGAGCTGAATGAGTCAAAAAGATTCAACCCCATATCTCTGTAAATGATTTTTATATAATTATTGCAAATATCAGCTGCATTTATAACCAGCCCCCAGTTTTGTGGGGGCTGGTCTGAAAACAAATGAGCTGTTAAAGGCTACCAATGAGCTAAATGAGTCTGCCAGTTTTATCGTTTGAGCTACAATATTTACTTAATAGGGGCCAGCTTCACACTAGCCCCGATAATGAATGAGCTGGATACAAAACTAATTGAGCTGGCTGGGGCTACGAATGAGCTGAATGAGTCAGCAAGATTAAACCCGATATTTCTGTAAATGTTTTTTGTAATAATTATTGCAATTATCAGCTGCATTTATATATAACCAGCCCCCGCTTTTGTGGGAGCTGGTCTGAAAACAAATGAGCTGAATGAGTCATCAAGAGTCAACCTGACATCTCTATAAATTATTTTCATATTAGTACTTATTAGCTGCAATCATTATAATCATTATAACCTGCGAAAGGTTATAGGAAGTGGGAAAAAAATTATCTGAACAAAAAATTAGAAAAAGAATTAAAGCTCGTCTCCCTATGGCACTCGCAGCCGGTACTCAAATAAAAATGGTTAAAGTTCACTCCAACACAACGTATTATATTTTGAACTCCCTAAACTTCCTTCAAAACTCCCTTTCTAGGAATCTGCTTGTTTCACGAGTTCTAAATGCACACAAAAATCACATATAGCTGCTCACACGAAACAGATTTTAAATATAAAACACCAAACATGGATAAATTAAGCACACACTCGCACATTCACACACACACACACAAACATTAAACATTTTAAACACAAACTTGCTTTACTTTCTGACATAACCATTGAGTAAATACAGTCTTAGTTACCTGGAATTGGCGTTCAAATTATAATTCGAATGTTCGAATGTGTGGAGTCGTCACTTGTGTGCTGCACAATGGCAGCCATCAATTTCATGTCTATTTGTTAACCCTACCAAGATAACCCTTTAACCACTAAATAGGCTGTTCCATAATTGTATATAGTCTTAAGTGCATCACATGACTTCCCTGTATTTAAAGAGCAGTAAACAGGAAATTCGCTGTCTTATCAGCTGTAGCCTACACTCTGGTAGTCCGTGTGTTTATTACCATTGATGCCCACGCTGGGCTAAGGTGTGTCCCCGCCTAGGACATCACAGTTGGCGACGAGTCCGGTACCTTTGGTAATCTTTAAAAACTTAAGCTTAAACTGATAGGTCTTTAACCACATCTTTGCTCCATATTTGTGGTAAGTTGCAAATTTTTTTCATTTTGGCAATGAAAATTAGTGCTCTGAATTCCTATCAGAGTTTAAACTTTTTCAAACAGTGTTATTTTGACGTGGTAGTGCTGTCTGGTACGAAATGATAACAGTTAAATTTAGTACCTTAACAACTAGAACCGAAGTGGGCAATTGGATTTATTATGGTTAATTTTACCTCGGCAGTGTTCTAGAGCGACGCACTAGCGTGTCCGCACAGGCAGTATTATAAACCTGAAGGTTCGAAAATGAGCTGCTAAATTAACCCTTGTAAATTCGATTGTGCCATTGCCCATATTCGGGCTAGTGTGTGCCGGTGTAAAATTTAACACCGTAGGTTTATGCTCAAACTTAGTTAAATCTGGTCTGTGCTGAGGCTTAGGCCAGAAGTGTTGTTTTGTAAAACGTTGCAAATGGTGAACGTAAAACATTTTTTCAAAGCCTAGTCCCTTTAAATTTAACTTGTAGGCAGTTAATTTATACAACTAGGTAGGCTACAGTCAAGCTTGATTTATTTCTGTGTTTAAATAAGTGACCGGTAGTCTTGAGTGCTCCAGTTTAATCCTTGCATGTTAAACAGGATTGTAATTAAATTTAATTAAATTTAATTTTGTAGGCTTATGCCAAAGACAGGTGTCGGTAGCAAACCACCTGTAACTGCTAAAGTTAGCAGTGAAAGTGAAACTGAAAATAATTCAGTAGTGAACGCAAGCGTTAATGAACTAGTTCTAATTTAAATCTAAATTTTGAATCTAGTGATAGTGAAGATGACGTCAACATGGGTTCGTCTAAAACCGCTGGTTTATTTTCGGAATTCGATTGCGAGTCTGACACATGAGAGAAATACTCCAGCCGAATTCGTTACTTTTTTTTAGCTAAAGAAATACCAGCAACCAAGCAAGTTAATTTTCTAATGGCATCTGTGGGCCAGAAAATGTTTGATAGAATTCTTAATATCCTCTCACCTGATTTGCCCGACTCATTAACATTTGATGAGCTCGTTAAAAAAGTTTTAGACGACATTGAGCCAGTGCCCTCAGTGGTATCTGAGCGTGTTAAATTCTTTAGAAGATCGCAAAAATCAGATGAGAGTATCGGGGAATATTTAGCTGCCTTAAAGCTAATGACGAAGTATTGTGACTTCGCAAAAATTAAAGACATTAACAGCGAAATGATTAGGGATCGCCTAATTGGGGGGATCCAATCTGAAGTCATTCAACGCGAGTTGTTGAAGCAGACTCTGGATTTAAAGGCTACAACATCCTTAGCTTTATCCTTAGAATCTGCTGAAACGGACCAAAGCGTTTTGAGAAGCCATTCTAGAGCTGTTAATTATGTAACTAAAAAATCGAGCAAAACATCAAGTAGGCCTAAATCCACTAAGGATTTCACTTGCTATTGTTGCGGAAAAAATGGCCACGTGAAAACACGTTGTAAATATCGAGACTATACATGTGGCCGTTGCCACACTGTCGGCCATTTAAAAGCCGTGTGCCGAAAAGCTAGTCATTTGAATAGAACTTTAAAATCGCTCGACCACCCGAAAGCAAGTTCTAGCACAAATTTTAAGGCTAGGCCGAACACAAAACAAAAGTATAGCTACAAAAAATGCATCAACAAACTCGAACGCGATAGCGAAAGTGATAGTGAAGAAGGCCAGGATGTTGAAACCGAAAATTCAGAGTCTGGTTCCGGGTCTGATAATGATTCAGACAACGACTATCTTGTACTGAAAAATAATACTCTTGGACTGAGTCAGGCTGCGGACCAGATTTCAATTCCCCTACAAACCAACAAAATAATAGTAGTAGCTAATTCTATGAAAATCCATAAATGGAAAATGCCAGTCTGCCTAAATGGTGTCAAGCTAGAAATGGAACTTGATTCCGGAGCGGATGCATCCATTATCCCTATTGAGTGGCATCAAAAATATTTTGCGGACTGTCCTTTAAAACTCAGTCCGTACTCGATACACTCATACACTGACGGAATTGAGAACACGATTTACACTGTAAGTCTGAAGGTTGAATTGAAGTTCAAGGTCAAATCGAACATTTGGATGCTATAGTTTCAAAATTATATAAACCTGCATTAATGGGAAAGGATTGGCTTTCTATTTTTCGAGTTAATTTTCATCCTTTTTACGACCTACAAACGAAAGTGAAACCTAAGAAAAGTGTTAAGAAAATTAAAACTAGCATTACGCCAGTTGACACTTCCGAAATAGTGAAGGGTTTCCCGGAGCTATTTTCTGAAGGCATGGGTAAGTTTAAGAATTTTAAAGCAAAAATTCATTTAAAACCTGATGCCAAGCCTGTGTACAGTCGTGTAAGACCGGTTCCGTTAGCACTCAAAGAAAAGGTTAACCAAGAAATTCGTAGATTGGTTGGCCTTGGAATTCTAGAGCCTGTGGAAACTTCTCAGTGGTCTACGCCGATCGTCATAGTTCACAAAGCGGATGGTCAAATCCGGGTGATTGGTGATTATAAAACCACCGTGAACCCTCAACTCGAAGTCGACCACTATCCAGTTCCCACGGCCGCAGAATTATTCAGTGAATTAGCAGGCAGTGACACTTTTTCCCTTATCGATCTTAAGGATGCATTTCTGCAAATTGAACTCGACAAAGAGTCACAAGAAGCTTTGACAATAAATACACCCCTGGGTTTGTTAAGATGGCTTCGCGTACCCCTGGGCCTGGCGTCCAGTCCTGGAATTTTCCAGAGGGTAATGACTCAAGTCACCAGTAAAATCCCCAAATGTCTCCCGTTTTATGATGACATCCTGGTGAGCGGGAAGGGGGGTGAGCATGACGAATCGTTAAATAAACTGTTAAATGTTTTACAAGATGCAGGAGCCCAACTTAGGATCGAGAAGTGCAAACTGTCGCGGCCTGAATTAAAATATTTAGGCCACATGATAAATGCAGAAGGCTTGCATACACTCCCTGAGGTTATCGAAGCAGTCACAAACGCTCCTAACCCAACATGTATTCAAGAGCTACAGAGCTTTCTGGGTTTTGTAAACCATTACTCAAAATATCTACCAAATCTCGCTCATATTCTGTCACCAGTAACACGTTTGTTAAGCCCAAGTGTGAAGTGGGTTTGGGGGCCAGAATGCGACCGAGCCGTGAGTAAAGTAAAAGAATTATTTCTTAAATCAAAAGTTCTGGTTCATTACGATCCGAAATTAAAACTCAAGCTCGTTTGTGACGGCTCACCCTATGGGGTCGGCGCGTGCCTGATGCATGTCATGAAGAACGGTGAATCACGGCCGATAGCTTTCGCTTCACGTAAACTCACTCAAGCGGAAAGGGGCTACTCGCATTTTGACCGGGAAACTCTCAGCGTGGCTTGGGGAGTGAAACGGTTTCATGAATACGTTTATGGTCAGCGATTCATACTGCAGTCTGATCAGAAGGCTTTAGTTTGGATTTTTCGCCCTAAAAAGGGAATACCGCAGATGGCAGCCGCCAGGGTTCAGCGTTGGGTAGTGATGCTTAATGCTTACGATTACGAATTCGAACACATTCCCGGTAAACTTAATTTGACAGCAGACGCTTTATCGCGCCTTCCCCTCCCAAATACCGAGGAATTCAAGAAAGCAGAAGAGCAGTACAATATTCTTGCTTTAGAAACTATTTCTAATCTTCCAGTTTTAAACGAGACACTCGTTCTTGAAGGTAAACGTGATAAAATCCTTTCAAAAGTTTATCGTTATGTGAACCATGGTTGGCCTGACAAATGCGAAATTCCCGATCTGTTACCGTACTTCACACGTCGTGCTGAAATCTCTGTCGAAAACGAAACCTTATTTTGGGGGTATAGAGTCCTGGTGCCGACGGCCTTGCGGAGACAAATCTTGAAAGATCTACACAGTGCTCACTTAGGCATAGTTAAATTGAAAGGTTTAGCTAGACAAAAAGTCTGGTGGCCTAACATTGACTCTGACATTGAAAATAAAGTCAAATCATGCCAAAATTGTCAAGAGTATAAAGATACTCAAACGTCAGGTCCTAAGCATACGTGGGAATATCCACTAAAACCAAATAATCGCTTACACGCTGATTTTTTGGGGCCGATGGACACTTACATGTTTTTCATTCTTGTAGACGCACATTCAAAAATTCCTTTTGTGCATAAAATGAAGTCAACAACGTCCGCGCGTGTCATTGACGTTTTAAACAATCATATAGCTTTATATGATTTAATGGACAGCTTAGTTACGGACAATGCTGCCCAATTTTTGTCCGCAGAATTCCAAAATTGGTTAAAATCCAACGGAATTAGGCACATGACCGGGCCAAAGTTTTGCGCCTTGGACCAACGGTTTGGCTGAGGTATACGTCCGTAATTTCAAGAGAGTCTACAAGGCCGCGCGGCGACAGGGGTCTACTATTCAAGAGAGTATAAATTCTTACTTGTTATCAGCACGAATCACTATCTCCGCTACCACGCAAGCAACACCCGGAAAATTATATTTTAACCGAGAATTAAAGTCTCGGCTGGATTTATTGTTCCCTGATCCTATTGCAGCCGTACGCCGTAAACAATTAAAACAAGTACAGAGCACCCACCATCATGAGTTGAAAACGTATCAAATAGGTGAAAAGGTTTGGTATCGTGACTTTTCAACGACAAATGACAGGCTATGGTCAGTCGGTATGGTTAACCAAAAATGTGAAAATCAGTCCTATACTATCGTTGATACTAACGGTAATACGATTCGCAAACATCGCGAACAGCTAAGGTTACATACCGCGGAAAATGATTATCCAGAACAGCCTATTTAGTGGTTAAAGGGTTATCTTGGTAGGGTTAACATATAGACATGAAATTGATGGCTGCCATTCTGGAGCACACAAGTGACGACTCCACAATAAAATTGCTCCAGAAATCAAAACAGAAATTTAAAACTGGCAAGTTTTCAGCCAGTTTATTAATGTTTAATTTTTGCTTAATCATCTACATCTTCAGTTCTTTATTTTTGTAAAACAGCTTTCAAAAATAGTGTTTAGTTTTTCCTCGAAAGCGAAAAATTATGTATCTTTCTTTAAAAATAGGTAGTGCACAAAAAAATACATCTTGCCTTCGTAATCATAATTTTATTTCCAGCTAGGCTTAGATTACTTTTTTTTTCTGTTTTTTTTTTTCGCTCGCTGCATTGTGGAGTCGTCACTTGTGTGCTCCACAATGGCAGTCATCAATTTCATGTCTATATGTTAACCCTACCAAGATAACCCTTTAACCACTAAATAGGCTGTTCCATACTTGTATATAGTCTTAAGTGCATCACATGACTTCCCTGTATTTAAAGAGCAGTAAACAGGAAGTTCGCTGTCTTATCAGCTGTAGCCTACACTCTGGTAGTCCGTGTGTTTATTACCATTGGTGCCCACGCTGGGCTAAGGTGTGTCCCCGCCTAGGACATCACAGAATGCATTCGAATGTACTCGAATTCTTTTTTAGTTATGTACCTTTACAGTTGTGAGTTCCATGGGGATACGAGTTTTAATGTTTTTTCTCTAAATGGCGAAGTCGTTTTCTTTCAGTTAATATATATATATATATATATATATATATATATATAATTTAACATGTATATTACAGATTTCAACGAAAATAATCTGAAAACTTTTTTTATGCTACCCCATTTGGTAGCCATTTTTCTTTGTTTGGTACCAGTGGCGTGCCCACTGACCAGATTTCCCACCCCGAGATGGCTGGAGCAAACTTTCTATGTAAAATCGCCGCAATTTTTTTTTTCACAAAAAAAGGCATGTTTCCAAAAGGGCAGGGGTAATACTTCCTGTAAGCGCCATTACTTGGAACCACCGCTCCCCCACAACTGTCAAACTATGTGGATTTGCCATTCACCATCTTGCGTAACATCATTTGTGTACGGCCTCTTGCGTGTATTTTTCAAGCACCGTCACGAAGACGCGCTGTGTAAAAAAAATAACGAGAAATGTTTTGGCCAACGGGTGAAGTCGAGTCTCATTTCCAGGAATAATTGTTCCCATCCAGATTATATTTTTAAAATCAGTGGTCATCGCCCGATTGACCAGCATTGCCACCACGTGCGTGAAACATGGACAAACCATCCACAAACTCTGACATTGCTTACAATATTTACAATGATATTGGTTTTAACTGTGCGTATTCTACATTTCAAAACGATTTTGTAGACACGCACTTTCAATCAAATGTGAATAAATTATAATTCGTAATTGCTTGACGAAACGCTTGCGAAACGCGTGAACGACGGAGCCACCTGTTGATAATTTTAATACCCAATACCAAAGCGCTATAGTAAACACACGGTTATATTTTGTGTTCAATTTTAACTGAAAAATTTAACACGCGAGCCAAACATTGTATAAATTTTTTTTTTTTATAATTTCGCGCTGGCCAAAGAAAACGGCACGGGCAGGGACGCTAAACAAAGTATTAGTATTAGTTTTCTTTGGCCTTAGTCTTTTTTGATGAGCACGCGCGCGGTCAGGTGCGATCAACTTGACGCGTTTGCGTTGCTCTGCAACAATATGCCGCGACCGGCTAATATCTGGCGAAAGCTAGGTGAAAGTTTTGAAACCCAAGTTCTAGCGTTTGTAACAATTTGTAAATTACACCCTGAAGCATACTTTCAGAATGGTACGTACTTTCTGCAGCCACCATCAGCTCCAGTGTGGGAATATATTGTAAACGAACTGCAGGAAGGATACAGCAATGAAATAACTGCGAAGTGGTGCTACGACCATTTCTTAAACCGAAGAAATGTGAGACACTTGCTAACAGTCACCCACGAATCAGAGGTAAGTTTTTTCAACTAGATGTCTAGCCAGTGATACTATACTTATCTTAGAGATACGACACGGCCAATTCCAACAATGGTAGATTGCGAATCGCTTGAACCGGCCGCATTCCCGCATTATTACTAACGCCATCTCACGATAATCCTGCTCTGTACACAGACGGCGCACAAACAAGCACAAAAGCGCATTCTTTGTCTGGGAGAAAATGTTGCTAGGAAAGCTGTTTAATTTGTGAAGAGCTAGCAATTTTAAACGGAAGATGTATTTAAACATATTGGTGGATACAATGATGTCAAACAATAAACACCTACTGTTTTTTTTTTAGTAATTCTCTGCCAAGCATAAATGAACCTCTGAAATCCTTGCAGCTTCGTATTATTTAGAAGTTTCTTTTCATTTACCTATTATTTATTTTTTATTTGTGGTAAGGGTGTGGTACTTACTTTCGAGTAAGGGCATCTACCTCCCACATGCCTGGTCGTCCGGGACTGGACTGACGAAATGGCGAAGTTTGGCATTGTGCCTCGTAGCGAAGAGGTGCACCAGTGGACGGTCCCAGGTGTTGAATAGAAATTCTCAAATGCATGTCTTGAGAGTCCATTCCCCTGTCGGTAGGGACTGGAGGATAGGGAGTCTGGAATGACGTTTCGACTGCCTAGATGTTTCGACTGTGTGTAAGGAAATGATGGTTGTCCCCAGGAAGATGCAGAGGCGAAAGATGTCTGATGTGACATGATGGAGTATATGGGAAGCATGTCCCCACCACCTTTTGAAGGCAGGCCACATCGATCGTATTGTTGATGTGAACTTAGATGGTGAACTTAGATGTGAACGAGATGGTGAAAACGGTGGAGACCTAAGAAAACAGCACGAAGCTCTAGGACGTTGATGTGTGCCTGGTCTCATGGTCACCAGGCACCAAAAACCACCTGGTCGTTGATGTGGGCTCCCCAACCCTGGAGTGGCGCATCCGTCAGCAAGTGTAAGTCTGGAAGTTGCTTGTGTAGGGGTACTGTTTGTAATAGAGTGACGATGTCCATATACCAGAGCAGGGTGTCGAAGGGGAACGTCTGAGGAATCGTGCTAGTCACAGAGTTCGATGGAAGAAGATGGTAGTTTGGCCATTCGTCAATGCGAAAATGATGGATGGGCCAATTCATCCAACAGCCACATGACACCCGGCATGACACCCAGCAGATCTAGTAAGGTATATGTTCGAAGTCGAAGGAATTCGCGAATCTTTATGAGGAGATCGGAGATCCTGGCCGGCAAAGGCATCACAGTTGGAGTTGCTATGTCGAAGAGAACTTCCGGAAAGACGAATTGTTGAGACGGGACCATTCGAGACTTTGATACCGATGCTAGGCGCTGGAGGATGGTAATGGTAAAATCCTGGTTGTTCAATAATGTCGTCTTTTCCTGGTGGTGAAAGACCCAGTCGTCCAGATAAGTGCTTGCCTTGACCTGGTGTTGGTGGATGGTTGCTAGAACTGGCTTTAGGACGGCGGTGAATACGCGGGGTGCTACATTGATGCCGAATGGCAGGCAGAAAAACTTGTAGACCGTGCCGTTGTATATAAATCGAGAGAGATGCTGTACAGATGCATGAAGTGGAATGTGTAGGTAAGAGTCTGCAAGACCAATGGAAATCATTCAGTCGGCCTTTAGAAACGAATGGCGAATGAGGTCCAATGTTTTCATTTGGAAATGGTCGTTGCGAATGTGTTGGTTTAGTGGTCGGAGATTGAAAATAACATAAAATTTCCTGTCTTCTTGGGACAGAGAAAAATGGGACTGTAGAACCCTGGATGTCTGGATTTGGACTTGGACGAATCGTTTACTTGATTAGGAGACTGTGTATTTCTGCTGAGAGAGGGTCGGAAACGATCATGGCCGTGGACCATGGCGATGCAGTGACGTGAGTGGGGGGGGGGGGGGGGGCGCCTGAATAAATGTGGATGAAATCCCTTGCTGGTTATTATTTAGGCGGTTGGGTCGGTCAGGGCCTGCCAGGCAGGAAGAAAGTGGCGCAGACGACCCCCGACCGGAATGTGGTCATTCCTTGGGGCCTGGTGAAGCATATCGTACCCGGTGATCAGGAGTGGCGTTGCAAACAAAACCGTTGTTTCAAAAGGGTGTCTGTTCGCGATGAAGTGGAGACAGGGAATGTGGATCGTGGTTGGCTGTGTTGGCAAGTGGTGAATGCCGGTCATCCTTGGCATTGGTGCGAACGGGGCGTGTCGAGTTTCATGAATACCTGGATGGCATGGGCCGAAAGGCCTTGGGAATGATAGTGATGTCTAAATGTGGAGCGAGTTTTAGAATTAGTCCTTGAAAAAGTGTCAGACTCGAGAATGGGTTAATTGCGTAGCTTGTGGCTAGTCGAGTCATTGAGATTTGGGGCCGTGTTTAGGGTCACTTCCCGAAGCAGGAGAGCGAATTGAAAAGGGCCATAGTGAACCAATTCATGGAATGGTAGGTTGCAAAGCAACCCTTTTAGAACACCTGACTGTTGAGGAAGGCTAAGTTTTTGGTTGCAATCAGTGGTGGTTTGGCAGAGAGCTTTTTGCATAATGCGTTCGCGGCTGTGTTAAGGACATCTGCCTGAGAAGCCGCAAAAAAGGCCCAGACGCAAAAGACAGTTGTTGTCTCATAGAGCAAAAGCGGGGATCGACACTCTGCCTGGGATAAAGAAGGTGGCCCCGTAGTCCATTTTCAAATCTGCTGTTAAGAATTCTAACTGAGGATAGGTGTCAAAGTTTTTGGATTTGTGGTCCCACCTCCTGATAGGCGAAGAAAGCCGTTTCCCAACCAGGGCGTGGGGCGAGGGTCCTTATCCAGTAAGACGGGGTCGCCTTTCCCTCGAAGGAGACCACCAGTATGAAGTAAGGTTGTTAGTAAAGTCGTGGACTGTCCGACGACCACTGGTTGACGAGGAAGGTGGCCGCGTAGACAAAAGCCAGAGCCGGTGGAGAGACCGCTGATCTTGCTAGGCTCAGTCACTGGTGGCTTCGGCTTGTAGATGAAGCCGTCTGGAATAATGTCCTCAACTGTTTTTAGTAAGTTCTGAAAGGGGGATTTCTGACGGGTTTAAGTCGTCAGTGAAAGATGTTACAAAATGAGCATGACGCGAAGGGAGGTCGTCTGAGGCAACCGAACGTTGGTCTATGTCGTCAACTGCTAATCCGAAATTGTCAGTGTCCTCAATGATGACGGATCTTGATTGTCTCGTATGGATAGGTTGAAAAGCCGACTGATGATGGTTGTGTGAATGGGAAGGTCCCAGAAGATCCAGTGACGACCGTGATTTCTTGTTGGCCGTAGGAGCTTCTCAGTCTCGGTTGTACTGGGTCGACGGCGATCATGGACAGGGAAGTTGTTCGCTTGCGCTTGAAGGAACAAAGAGAGGATTCCATGAGTTTGTGAATCCTTTCCTTGGAAAGTTTTTCATTAGAACGGTCGGTGGGAAAGGACGGAGGCAGAGTGGTCGAGCATCTTGACGATAATGAAGAAAGATCGATTGGTCCCTTGGTGGGCCGAGGCTGCTTGCCCTTCTCAGCTGAACGTGTGGCTTTCACTTGAAGCTTTAGACGGGCGTACACTTCCTTGGCCTTGATGAGATCAGCTTGGAGCGACCGCAAATCGCCTGGATTCCGAGCTTGGCCACATTGGATTGGAGATGTTGTGGCCATATCAAGCTTGGCCTTGTCGGTTGCAGATGGTCCTATGGGAGAGGGCCCCAGCAAATGGTCATGAGCCGTGGGTATAGGCGACCGGGGACAGGCCGCTGATAAGGTGGAGAATCCCAGTAATGGCGGTGTCGAGTCCTCTAACAAAGTTCGGTGGATGAAGTGGGTGGAGTGGCCACCCGGGCTGGCACCTCTCTTGGCATGCCCTTTGCACGTGACATAATGAAAAATGGGAGTGCAGTCGCTGAAACCACAGTAAATAACCCGTGTATCCCGGAGAAGAAACTGCATGTCCAACGCAGTCGGGATGTAGAGAAGGAAAGATGAAGCCATGGTTGCCAAAGGCGATTTATATACATGGAGGGATGTGCAGAATGATGTGTTGCGAGGCTGGCAGGCTCCAAGAACCTTAATCTCTAGATCAAACAGCAATGAGAGAAAGAGAATGCTAAAAGCTCAGGTAATGTGAATTTTTGTCGACATATAAAACAAATTTAAAAGAAGTTGGCTAAAGAGGCAATAATTGGTCATTGAGATTCCATGGTATCAAACGGTGATGGGGCACTTCGGAACTGAATTTGAATTTATTCATACTGAGCATATTAAACCAACACGTTATTCGCTCATTCTACAACTTAAATCTACAACCTAACCTAACAACAACAACAACAATCCTGAAACACAAGCAGAGTACCATTGTTAGCCAACTAGGTTATTCGTTGTTGGGTAACGTATTACTTGTACGATAACGGATGCCTTCGAAACAGTCATGCTCCAAACTACGACTATAAACGTTTTATTACAGGACGGAGAGCCAAATGGGCTCGATTATATAAATAAATGTGTATTCAATGTGTAATAATTTTGGCTTAGGTTAAACTTCGAATTAAAAAGCTACACATTTAACATATAGATTTAAAATAATGAAAATAATGAAGGTTGGTTAGGAGGCAACCTTCATTGGTAGGGTGAGAGCTATCCACTAACAATAGTTATCAGACCGACGAGGAAAACAGAGGAAAACGGGAAATAGGCCATTCCTTGCTTATACATATTTACATTTTAATACTGTAATTTTATTCATTCATAAGACAAGCACACACGCATGCATTATAATCATTGTTAACGGAACCAAATTAGCACGTAAGAAGAAAATCCTCACCTAATCCCAGTTTTCCTCATCAGCGAACAGGGATGATGTTGCAATAACAATGACAGCAAATGCCCTTTTCAATTATTAAATGGTGATAAGTATGATACTACTAGACAAGACAAGATGGCGACTAGACAAGATGGCACGTCAGGTGAAGAAGTTCCTACTTGATCTAAAGCAAAAGGGTCTCCTGAAGCAGCATGACATTGACATGGGACTTGTCACGGACCAGGTATATGCAGAGTTACTGGAGCAAGCAGAACAACAGGGAATAGATGAGTTGGACTTTAAGCTGTATGGAGTGGTGGGAGGGAAAATAGATCAAAATGCAGAAGGGCTAGAGACAGGAGACTTGAACAATGGGTGTAATAATGGAGATAAAGTGATTGTTGCATCTGATGTCAACAATATGCTACATGGGTTTGTTACTGACGGTGTTTACGTTAGGACTTCTGAAAGTTATCGTGTTGCAGACAAAAGTGTGCCTGCGTTGTATTCAGATGTTGTTCACTCAAAGAGGGACCACGATTATGAGAGTGCAGTGCCAGATATCAATGTGGTAGAGATGTCTGAAATGGACCAGAATGATAAAAATTTGCTGTGGTTGAAGAAGTTCTACAAAGGGAGCCTCTCTAACTTCAAGATGCAGACGTCCCTTATTTTCATTGCAGAAGAGGCTGGTAAGCCATCCTTTTCTTCGGATATGCGAGATGCACTGGCGGAAGTGGTGGATTTGAAAGATGTGACAGGGTTGTGTTGGTTGCGTGCCAACAACGTGTTTCAGGTCACGTTTGCTAACTACAATGCCAAGGAAGCTGTCAAGAAAGTCAGATCGGTTCAGTTGAATGGTTTTAAAGCCTGCATTTATGACTTACACGAGCGGCTAGTGCGTATCAAATTGCACTGGCTGCCACTTGAAGCCACGGTGGAAGACATCGAACGGGCCCTCATAAAGTACGGTGTTTTGGTCAGCCATAAAATGGAGCTGCATACTGCTGAAGGATTACGCCATTGTCATTCAGGAGTTCGTAGTATAGTGCTGAAATTGAAAGACTCGGTGCTTTTAGAAGACGTACCAGATGTCATTGGAGTCAGGGGAGTTCAAGCTCTCCTTGCTATAGCAGACAGGGCTCCTCGTTGTTTAAAATGTTCAATTCGAGGCCACGTTCGAAAATTCTGCCCAAATGTGTACTGTAGAGTGTGTCTGAAGGCCATGCCTAAGGAAGCCCCGTGTGAGCATCTTCAGAATCGTCCTGCTCGTGAAGTGATTCGTAGCAGTGGTAGTGTGGTGAACCAAGAGTGTGGTGCTTCGTTATGTGCGCAGTCTTCGGCTCCCGCTGTTCAACAAATGGTTCCCAGTGTGTCAGTAGTACTAGATACTTCACTTTTGGGCGCCACATGTGTATTGGAGGTAGCGTCGGAAACAGGTTCTGTGACGGCCCGTGATCCAGATGGGTGGTCTGTGCAGAGAAGTAAACGCTCTAAGAAACGCCCTTGTGAGGTCACCTCGCCGCACTCTCAAAAAGTTAAGGTTGTTAACCAGAACAAGTTTGTTCTGCTTGGTAGTAAGAAGAGCAGTGCGTCAAGTCCAGAGAATGGGCAGTCCTTGTCTACTCGCCTTGACCCACACGTTAGTGAAGGTGGTCCGAATGTAAATGAGAGTGAATCGGCAGACATGCCAACCCTGCCAGTTATAGTTGAAAGAAAGGAGAGCGGAGTGGGAGATTTGAATGATGTGGTTATAGAATGTGCTATTGTAGAGGTGTCTGCAGAGGAAGGGTGTGGAGGTGATGGTGTTAGTGAGGGAGTAGTGGGTATGGAAGTGCTAGAGGGTGGGTCTGAAGTTGGGTAGATTTAGCATTCAACTTGTGCTCTTGGAATGTGCGGGGGGCTGCCAATAAACTTGAAGATATAGCAGTTCTTAGTGGCGAATTTGATATCCTAGGTATTTTGGAGTCTAGGTTTCCCTTAGGAATGACTCCTTATCTCGCAGGCTTCAGTGCTATTGCCGGCTCCTGTAATTCCAACATAAGGGTGTTCGTTAGAAGTTGGGTCCCCTTTCTTTTGTTTACCTATCCACTTTGTCCTGGTACGGACTCATGTCTGTTCAGAGTGTGGTGGGATGGTATCTGGGTTACTGTAGGATTCATCCATGTAACGGAACGTTTCACGAGTCACGATTGGAACGAGTGGTTGAAGTCTCTTCCCAGACCGTTAATTTTGGGGGGAGATTTCAATGCCCACCATTGGCTCTGGGGTAGCCGGGTTTGTAACACTACTGGAAGAATCTTGGCAGACTCCTTAGAGCAGCAGGATTTGGTAATGGTTCAGGATGGTACCACAACCTTTGTGAGGAGGTATGGGAGGGTGATTCAAGAATCGGTGTTGGACGCCTTCCTGTGTTCTCCTGGGATGTCCCATTCTTTCTCCTTTCAGGTTTCGCAGGACTTACGTGGTAGTGACCACTTCCCCATAGCTCTTTTCCAGTGTCCTGGCCGTGTAAGCTTCGGCGCTATGTGTCAGCGGAGGACAGCTAGACCTATTATCCCAGCGGGTGCTTTTGGTACTTGGTCAGCCCGGTGGATCACCAAGAAGAGATCCAATGTTGTCAGTAGACGTGGAGGGGGAAAACGCGTCCCCATTTGGTGGACTGCCACTTGCAGAACGGCCATGTGTGACCGTAGGCGGTCGTGGCAAAGGTTCCGTCGTTTTCAGTCCTTGGAAAGGTGGTTGTCATTCGTGGGCACTGCCACTGAGACGCGACTCATTTTGAGGAAAGAAAAGGCTTCTTTCGGCCAACGGTTGTGTGAAAAGGTTTCTGCAGGAATTTCCCCATCGTGTGTTTGGAAATTGGTCCGGCCACAGGATCAACATTCCTTGGTGGCCTGGGTACTCGGGCAGGATGGGGAGGTTCTTACAGGTTGCTCAATGGCAGAAGCATTTAATGAGAATTTTTCTCAGGTGTACTGCTCTCCAAAGGGTCCTGCTCCTGTTATCCAGCAGTGGTCAGGCTTGCCAGAGGCTGATGCCCCCTTGACTATCCTGGAGCTGGAGGCAGCACTTTCAGCTTGCCGCACTGA
>JAHWFP010080317.1:21297-51330 GCA_023313725.1 Lithobius niger
GTCATCTGCCCGAAGCCCTAAGGCCCTATCTCTGCAACAGCCAGATTCCCAGACAGAAAAAATAAACTTTTTAGTTTGCAGTCTACACTGACTGAAGCCTTAAGACCATTGTTCTCTACGATTTTTTGTCTCAAAAATAAATATTTTTCTTGTTAACAGACAGTTTAGAATGCTACCTTTTAAAGTCTCACTTTTAATAAAAAAAAAGGTTCAGCCTAAATTTTCTGTTGTTAACAGTCAGTCTTGATCTCTTAACTTCTGCTTTAAAATAATTACATTTTTAGCCTGTTAAAAGCCAATCTACCCTATGCATATTTCTTAATATCAGAGTATTTTTTTTGTTACCTGTTTTTATCTGCTGTTATTGACCTAAAGACTTGTAGTAGTTTTTACTTCAAAAATAAATCTTGAACCAATTATTTACAATTTTGAAATGCACTCAGTTTAAACCTATTTTGCAGAATAAAAATTGCAAGGGGGCTGCCTTCCCCTGAATGATAAGAAAGAAGGGGGAACTTGTATAGTCATGCTTTTATAGCTCTGTTGGCTGACCTAAATCTGAACCATTATCAGCCGTCAATCCTCAGCCACTAATAATGACAAGAATGGGCCTTTTACTGATTTAACCAAGCAGTAAAAGGCCCATGAAAAGAAAAGATTACATAGACAGCAGAAAATAAAATAAAATTGTGTGCTTTCTAGTCGTTGCCAGAAAATTTCTACTAACTATAAATTTAATTGCATTCAGTTCTGAGTGCTCTTTTGTGACTTGATGTTTTTTCGCTCTCCTGATACGACCAGTGCGCAACCCTACCGCGAATCCATCACCATGCACAGCCCTCATATAAAAGGAGACGTATTCCCCCTCGCAGTCATCTCTTTTCCTCAAGCTCGCCGTGTGCGTATCGCCTCAAAGACTCTCCTGACCTCCGCCCATTGAAAGTTCCTGAAGCCTTCGCCGAAACTCAAGTCCTAGTGGAATCAACGGCCAAGCGAAGAGGATCTTCCCGTAACCTTCACCAACAGCACAAGGGAAGAAAACCTTCGCCGAAAGCCAAAGCCTTCGCCGAAAACAAAGATAACCTTCATCGTTCACCGTTCCTTCATCCATTCTCCGTCATCTTTAAAGCATTCGGGAACGTTCGCCTCCGACCTTAGCCGCAAGCGTCAGAACGTTCGCTGAACGTGCCGCCCATCCTTCGCCACAGGCACCAAGAATGCTCGCCCTCAACGTTTACCGAACATCACACTCGTAGAACCTTCACCGAAGGCCTTCCACTCGTTTCGGCCTACCTACCACCTGCTGACCCATGCATGATTGTCTTTGCAAACGTCATGAACGTTCGCCAAACGTGCCACCTAAATCCCTCGCCGCAAGCATCAAGAATGCTCGCAATGCCTAAAGCCATTGCTAAAAGTCTATCAAGCCCAAGTTAAATCAACTACCAAGTGAAGAGGACCTTCCCCAAGCCTTCACCGCAAGCTCAAGGGTAGTGAACCTTCGCCGTAAGACAAACCTTCGCCGAACACAAGCGAAGCCTTCGCCGAACACCAGCCTTCGCTGAAAGCCAAGTAAGCCTTTGCCGAAAAACACTGCCTTTGCCGAACACAAGCAAAGCCTTCACCGAACACAAGCCTTCAACAACACAAGCATCTCGTTCGCCGAAAGCACAACCTTCGCCGAAGTCGACCTACAATGGAACCTTCAACGCCTCCGGCCAAATTGTCTTTGCAAGCATCATGAACGTTCGCCGAACGTTCACAAACGTCTCTTCCACAACCTTTCATCGTTCGCCAAACGTCACAACTGATGAACCTTCGCCGAACATCTCGCCTTCGGACCTTCACCGTAGACGCATCTTTGACCCTTCACACGCCGAACCTTCACGAACGACGCATCCACAACCCTTCATCGTTTGCCGAACGTCACAACTGAGGAACCTTCTCTGAACGTCTTGCCTTCGAACCTTCGCCGAAAACGTGTCTTTGACCTTTCACACGCCGAACATTCACGAACGACTCATCCACAACCCTTCATCGTTCGCCGAACATCACAACTAAAGAACCTAAAGGCCCTCTCTGTTCTTTCATCCGAACCTGCACGTCAAACCCTTGTAGATACAACCATAATTGATCTTTGTCCTTCCTCCTCCTGTTAAACCTCGACCTGCAGGCCCATGCACTGTTGTCTTGCCTTCACCAAGCTCTCAACGTTCACTATCATCTTCCTTTTCAGCATCTTCAACCACGCTGAACTCCCATCTATGATTTCGGGTCTCATGGTGTCAGCGATCAATGTTTTTCACCTCAATGACTGTAACGTTTTTTCTGCCCTTCCGCCATCCTCACACTTCATCTCTTTATACGTGAATGGATCGCACATTGTTCGCTGAACATCACTCAATGAACCTTCATCCAAGGTCTCTCCCCTGAACTTCCTTCATCAATGATTTCATGACAAGCTACGTTTCCCCGCCTTCTCCTACTCATATTGAACTTTAGCTGCTCATGAACGCTCAGCGGCATCACCAACTTCTTGCGCTCAACGTCTTCACCCACCTCTGCTTCTGCGTCTTCATCTCTTAATCACACTGTGATTCAATCTGACGACCTTCACCAAAAAACCAGAAGTCTTCATCAAACACTCATCCACAGACCCTTCGTTGGAGCCTGCAAAAATTGCTCGCCGAGTAATGGTCCTCCATCGAAACACTTCACCTGAACATCTCTCGCCGAAAACTTTGTTCGTTATTTTTGTCGAAAGTTCCCCGTACTCTTCACACAAGTCTGAATTACCAGTCCTGCTCCTCCACCTTCCTCACACAACATCAGTGTGTGGGTCTCATCTTCAGCAAATGATCCTCTTTCAAGAAACGACGAACCTCCTAGCACCCTGAAATGTCGTTCGATCAGCTCATCTTGAAACTTCTACGCCTTCTCTATGCTTACCCCACCTACTGAAGGACTCGGCGTTACATCTGCTATCAACACATGTCATCACTTCCCACCTCTGAACCAGAAGTCTCACTGCCGGATTTCCTCTCAACGTTCGAGTAAGGAACAACTGGAATTAAACACAATTCGGCCAAAATTCAGCGCTCCTTGCTCCCTCACCTTGATCCTGAGAATTCTTCCCTGGGAAAAGTAAGTTTCCTAACTTCACAAAACCTTCCTCTACCATGCCGTGGTCAAGATTTTTTCTTCGCCCTTCTGGACTCGTTAATGCGTACCGGATTGATACGAATCTGATTTCCAATCTTAATTCCTTGCAACCGAGGTATCACCATACTTCGGGACCACACTATCCGTGCCGATGTTTCCACTGACATTTTCAAGAAAATCGACTGTAACCAATATCTGAGTTTACTTACTAGCAGTCATCTTGTACACAGCCACCTACGCTCTGTACGAAGGATTTACTCATGAATCAAGTTCTGCCCTTCTGCCCTTCCTAATCAACGAACTCCTCAAGATGATGTCGTTCAAGCCGTCACACATTCCACTGGTTCACTACGCACGGAAACCCTGCCATGTCAACCCTTTCGGAAACCTCAACTTCACTTGCCCTTAACAGCCTGCCACCTCTGTGGTCTTCCGAACAGGCCAATTCCCTCCTCCACCAAGCGAACGACAACCAGTCCGTTCATGGAAGCACCATTAACATTCACGACAGGCTAAACATCGAACGCCTCTGACACTTTCAACCTGTCCAACGTCCGGAAACTTGTGAGAAACCAAACCTCTTCATTGTCTCCCACAACCTTCAAACATCCCCACCATGGGATTTTTTTACAACTCCCCCTCCCTTCTTTAACCTATGAAGTGAACAAACTCCTCAGGAATGATGCCGTCCGCATCAACTCCCGGATCAGACACCACTCCTCACAATCTCACTCGAATCCTGAAACCTGCACTCTACCATCTCCAATGCCACCTAAAAAAAAAAAGCATGCGTCCTTGACCCTCCTCAACAACTTGAGGCTCCTTGAGGCTCCTCAACAACTTCGATCCTCCAGAAGTGCTCCATCAAGACCTTTCCTTCCTCTTCTTTTTCTCAGAAATCATTCAAACCCGCTGAAAGTATCTATCACTCCATCTACTGACAACATCTAAGCCACCGAAACCAACTTCATCGTGACTGCCCTTATAATGAACGGCTGAAACGAATTTTTCCAAGATGGTCACTCCACCTGAACCTTCTCCCGATCTTCCTCTCCAACCAGTAACATGCCACCATCACGAAGCATACGGGATTTTTCCGTATGATGACAATCTACTATGCCCTTCATCACTTTCGGCCACCTGAACTTTCAAATCTATCTAGTCCATACCGACAACAACACAACTAAAGCTCAAATCCGGAAAGGCGAACCTAATACCTACTCTTCATTTCCTCATCGGAATTCTTGAACTTCGCCAAGGTGTCTACACAACACTGCATGAAGACCTCCCGTTCTCGAACCCTCTGCCCCAACAGGCAAACCATGCTCCACCTTGTCCAATCTCGCATCTGCATAGGCTGCACCTTCGATCCAACTATCATTACATTGAATTAAACCATCCGGATCACCAGCAATGAAATCCGTTATTCCTACAACAAGCTCTACAACATTCACTATGTATGATGAATTCTCCAGTCTTAACAATTGAAGATGAATTTAACCCATCTTCAACTCCGGAACAACAATTCCTCCTCACTAACCGATTCTGAACTGCTTTGACCATTCCACCAAAATTAGCCACTGCTCCTGGCACACTTGGCCTTCAAACTGCAGAAAACAATCACTTCCTCAATGGCCTTCGTTCCCTCATTCAACAAATCTCTTTGAGAATTATGAACTTTCCATCAACCAAGGTTCCCAATGTGACCTTCCACTCGTCCTGGAAACAATCAAACCCTTTCATCGTCCATATTATTCATGCCAAAAACGACAGAATTATTCGCCGGAATTTGTGCGTTTGGAGATAATTCTACGGCATCAACTGGATTAATTCTGGGCCGCAACTGGTCTCTGTCCTTACGCATTTCAACCAGCTCTTCAGTAAGTACACTGTAGATCAAATGAGATAGCTACTTCTTGATAGACCCCCTCGACCATAGCTTAGGATTAGATTTGCTGTAGTCACGATACCAGATTTTATCGCCAACTTGATACTTAACTGAAGCACGATGTTGGGTGCTTTTAATCTGTTTTTGTTGGTTTCTTTTTACAACGGACACAGGGTCAGGGTAAAGCAAATCCAATCTGGATTTTAATTCTCTGTTGAAGAATAATTTACCAGGTGTAGCTTCGGTGGTATAACTTATCGTGATTCGTGACGATAATAAGTATGCATTTATACTTTCCTGAACAGAACAACCGTCCCGCCGAGCAGCTTTGTAGACACGTTTAAAATTTCGGACATAAATTTTGGCTAATCCGTTAACCCACGGCGTAATAGCCGGGCCTGATAGGTGTTGGATTCCGTTATCGTTAACCATGATTTAAACTCTTTAGAGGCCCACTGAGGGCCATTGCAATGTGGTTATTCAGAATATCAATAACTTTAGCTGAAGTGGTAGTTTTCATTTTGTGCACGAACGGAATTTTACTGTGTGCATCCACTAGGATTAGAAACATGAAATTATCCAATGGTCCTAACTTGACTTTTGTGGATACTCCCAGGTATGCTTGGGTCCTGCAGATTGAGTATCCTTAAATTCTTGACAATTAGAACAGGATTTAACTTTGTTTTCAATATCTGCGTCAATAGAAGGCCACCACACCTTAGACCTAGCCAAGCTCTTTAATTTAACAATACCAAGGTGTGAGGTGTGGAAATCTTTCAAAATTTGACGTCTTCAAGGTGTCGGCACGACGATTCTAAACCCCCAAAAAAGTTGTCACTTTCAATCGAGATTTCATTACGGCGTGTGAAGTACGGCTGCATGTCAGGATTATCACACACTTCAGGCCAGCCATGATTAACGTAACGATATACTTTAGACAATGGTTTGTCACGCTTGCTTTCCATAACCAACGCTAGCACATTGTACTGTTCTTCAGCCTCTTCAAACTACTTGTCGTTAAGGAGTGGAAGTCTAGACAGTGCGTCAGTAGTTAAATTCTGCTTGCCTGGTATATGTTGGAAGTCGTGATCATAAGCGTTAAGCATAACCGCCCAATGTTGCACACGTGCTGCTGCCATCTGTGGGATACCTTTTTTAGGGCCATAAATCCATATTAAAGCCTTTTGGTCAGACTGCAATATAAAAGTCAGACCGTAAACGTATTTATGGAACCGTTTAACTCCCCAAGCCAGGCTGAGAGCTTCACGATCAAAATGACTGTAACCTTGTTCGGTTTTAGTTAGCTTCCGTGAAGCGAAAGCTATGGATGTGATTCGCCATTAGGCATGACATGCATCAGGCACGCCCCCACCCCATAGGGTGAGCCGTCACAAACCAGTTTAAGCTTTAATTTTGGGTTGTAATGGACCAAAACTTTTGATTTAACAAATAATTCTTTTACTTTGCTAACAGCTTGGCCACATTCAGTCCCCCATGTCCACTTTACTTTAGGGCTTAACAACCGGGTAACAGGGGAAAGAATATGAGCAAGGTTAGGTAAATATTTTGAGTAATGATTCACGAATCCTAAGAAGCTTTGCAGTTCTTGAATACAAGTTGGATTCGGTGCGTTTGTGACTGCTTCAACCACCTCAGGGAGTGTGTGCAGGCCTTCAGCATTTATCATATGACCTAAATATTTTAGTTCAGGTTGAGACAGCTTACACTTGTCAATCCTAAGCCTAGCCCTTGCATCCTGTAGAGTAGTTAGCAGCTGATTCAAAGATTCGTCAGGCTTTTCCCCCTTCCCGCTCACGAGGATGTCATCATAAAATGGTGAACATTTGGGGATTTTACTCGTGATTTGCGTCATGACCCTCTGGAAAATTCCAGGACTGGACGCAAGGCCCAGAGGTACACGAAGCCAGCGAAAAAGACCCAGGGGAGTGTTTATTGTTAATGCTGCCTGCGACTCAGGATCTAATTCAATTTGTAAAAAGGCATCCTTAAGATCGATAAGGCTAAATTTGTCACTACCTGCTAATTCACTAAATAATTCAGGAGCTGTGGGAACCGGATAATGGTCCACCTCCAATTGTGGATTTACGGTGGTTTTACGGTAGATTTAGGTGTCGCCATTCGCCTTATGCACGGTCACTATCGGGGTCGACCATTCTGAGGTTGCCACTGGCTCCAGAATTCCTAAGCTAACCAGGCGCTTAATTTCCTGATTAACCTTTTGTTTTAATGCCAAAGGAACAGGGCAAACTCGACTATACACAGGTTTAGCGTGTGCCTTCAACTGAATCTTGGCTTTGAAGTTTTTGAATTTACCCATGCCTGCACTGAAAAGTTTGGAAAAACCTTTAACTATTGCATCCGTGTCAACTGGTGGAATCTTTGCTTTAACCTGTTTGACTCTTGTAACTTTAGTTTGCAAATCATAATATGGTTCAAAGTTAACTCTAAAGATTGAAAGCCAATCTTTCCCAATTAATGCAGGTTTATACATTTTTGAAACTAGTGCATCCAAGTATTCAGTTTGACCATTAACGTTAACCTTGAGACTTACTGTGTAAATCATTTTCTCAGTCCCTTCGGTGTATGAGTGGATGGAAAAACGGACTGAGCATTAAAGGACAATCCGAAAAGTATTTTTCATGCCACTCAATCGGTATTATTGTAGCATCTGCCCCGGAATCAAGTTCCATGTTGAGCTTAATTCCATTAAGGCAGATAGGCATAATCCATTTGTGGATTTTTAAGGAATTCACAACTATTACGATTTTATTGGTCATAACAGGAATTGAAAATTGCTCTGCAACCTCGGACAGCCCTACTGTGTTATTTTGCAGACAATAATCTTCCTCCGACTCATACTGACTTGCCGAAGCAGACTCAGAATTTTCGGGCTCATTATCTGACTCACTGTCGGTTTCACGTTCAACCCTATGTACTTTCTTTTTATAACTGTATTTCAGTTTGCTTTTGGGCCTAGCCTTAAAATTTGAACTCGAACTTGGTTTTGAGTATTCTGCAGTTTTGGAAGTTTTACTGCTACTACTTTTCCGACATACGGCTTTTAAATGTTCTTGAATATGACAGCGGCCACAAATAAAATCCTTGTATTTACATCGGGTTTTCACGTGCTCGTTTTTCCGCAACAATAGCAGATTAAGTCTTTGCTAAACTTGACTTTTGTTTGAGCTCTGTTCAGTTTGTGAGAAACATAATTTACACTCTTCGAGTGGGAACGAATTACTTCCTGATCGATTTCGGCAGATTCTAAAGACAAAGCTAATGATGTCTAGCCTTTAAATCCAGAGTCTGCTTCAGAAGTTTGCGTTGTAACGTTTCGGATGTGACACCGCCTATCAAACAATCCCTAATCATCTTGTTATTAATATCGGTGATCTTATCAAAATCACAAAATTTCGTGAGTAATTTTAACGAAGCAATATACTCGCTAATGCTTTCATCCGACTTCTGTGATCTACGAAAAAATTTTACACGTTCGGAAACTACAGAAGGTAGAGGTTCGACATCGTCGAGAATAGTTTTCACCAAGACGTCGTACGTCATTGAATTTGGTAAAGCAGGTCAAACAATATTCAGGATTCTGTCAAACATTTTATGACCAACCAAAGCCATTAAAAAAATCAATCTGTTCGGTCGCTGGGATTTTCTTAGCTTTAAAATAGTAGCCAATACGATTAGTGTATTTTTCCCAGGTATCGTTTTCTGCGTCGAATTCCGCGTACAAACCGGCAGTTTTCGAAGCCATTGTAAAGTCTTCACTTGAACTACTTGCAGTTGAATTTAAGTTTAAGTTTAACTGGTGCAAGCACCCGATTCTGTATTAAAACAGCAACTACAGGAGTTTAATCACTTAACCTGTCTCAGGCATAAGCCTTCACTTAACAAATTAAATTACTAAAATAATTTAATTACAATTCCATTTAATTTATTAAACTGGAAGCAACTCGAGACTAAACAGATTTTTTTCTTAACAACTAAGCCACTAAACTACCGTAGCCTACCTAGTTTTAAATTCAAGCGAATGGATGAATGAATGAATCTGTTTATTAGGGCCACGGCCCGAGGCCACAAGCCCTACTACAGCATCTAAAACTTAAACTAACCTTAAACTAACCTAAAGTACTAAACAGCGACACAGCATGACAATTCGACAAAAAAAAATACCATACACCACAAAACTGCAACATATCAACCAAGCAGTCAATCCATCACGACACAAGCATCACTGTGTCGTAGTCCACAGAAACGAGGTAACACTATTCTCCTGTCCATGACTGCGAAACACCAAAGTTGCACATAACTTATGCCGGCTGATAGTGAATCCCCAGATGCGAACTAGAGTGTACACTTGTTAATGAAGCCGCACGCTACGAGTGGCACACACTACCGTCCAAGAACCAGCATAGCAAAAACATGCAAAGCAAGATGAAGCATACAAAACCAATTCACCTCCTGCCACTATGGACAGGAACCCCTACTAACACCAACAACCCGATGAAACGCAGAGGGAACGAAGGAGTGGGAAACAGAGGCATGGGACGCATGCAACTACACCTGAGTGTCTGTGCCTCTGACAAAGGCAGCCACTGCTCGAAGCCGGGGCAACAACCCATCGGACGAGTCAAAGGAGAGCAAGTTCTGCAGAGTCAGTGGCGCCACAGGGCGAATATGACCTGCCAAGCGCCCCCATTCACGATGCAGTGCAGGGCATTCTAGGAGAAAATGCGCTGGTGTCTAATCCGAGCGGGCACGGCTACGACACATCGCAGAGGCTGCCCACCCCATCCTCTGACGGTGTGCCGCAAGCAGCGAGTGACCTGTACGGAGCCGTGACAGGACACGCGACATTGAGAGAGTGACGGAGTCAAGAGGGGATTCCACGGAGCATCTAGGCTGTAGGGCACACAGAAATCGACCAGTAGTGGCCGCAGACCACTCACAATCCTACACAGCCCTCAACCACACTCGCAGTTGAGGCCGCCGCGTTGCTGGTGAAGTAACCGGGGCCACCGATCCAGCCCCATTACACATTGCAGACTTGGCGAGCCCATCATCCTGCTCAGTGCCAGGAACACCAGCATGGCCTCTGATCCAGGTGAGCCTAATCAGACCACGCTGGGATGCAACAAACATCTTGTGACAGATCTAAAAAAGAATTGGGTCACTAAAGTCCAGACTCATAATGGCACGGCGCAAAGCCGCAATAGCAGGTTGTGAGTCTGTGTTAATGGTAAACGACTGAAGATCAATGTCGAGGACGGTATCAAGCGCCATCGAGATAGCACAGAGTTCACAAATGGTGCTGGAAGACACGGAAAGTAGCTTCCACCCCCAAAACTGCTTCAAAGACGGAACCACTATGCCCACTTCCCCTGTGTTTGTCTGCCTGCAGAACGAGGCATCACAGTAAACATCACAGTCTGTGATGCATGGTGCGAAGACACAACGCAGTGCGGAACCCATCACCCATGGACAGAAAGGCAGAGCACGGGCCACGCTCAAAGGAGAAACAGAAGAGGCGCGCTGAAGAAGCAGAGCTGCTTTTCCCAAAGGGCTCAACATGTCCAAAACAGATGGCCGGAGAGTACAATAATCGCACAAGATCCTGTGAACACAGTCACCCATATCTCTGCTAACACTGCGCATGCCAAGAGAACAGAGAAGCTCTGCAGCTCTGACATGCAGTGGATGCTCACAAGACTCAATCCAGAGGGACTGCACTGGTGTCGTGACCAGGCAGCCCGTAACAACTCATAAGCACTCATTCACCACAGCCTGAAGCACAGAGATATGCTGCCATTCTAGAGAGACAAGAATGGGAGATGATAATCCAATACTGCGCGAATGAATGATCTGTATACCGCACGAAGGGAACCCCGTTTCACACCAGTTATACGCGATAGCCTCTTGAGAACAGCAAAGCGTGACTTGATCCGGTTGCGGAGAGACAAAACATGTCGATTCCAATCCAGCCTCTCATTGAGGAGGAGACCAAGGTATTTAACAGTAGACACTTGAGTCACAGTCGAGCCACCTACACAGATGGACAATGGAGCAGCGCGTCTCGAGCGCGACCTACAGAAAACGACGAGCTCCGTCTTCTCAGGGTCCAGAAGAAGACGGCAAGGAGAGCAGCCACTCGGGCAACAGCAGCTTCGGCACACTGGCAGCAGACAAAAGAGTCTCTGCCTACGAACTACAGAGCCACATCATCCGCAAAGCAGACGATGTTGTTGGAGGCACCAATCTCTATTAAAACTTCATTGATTACAACGGCAAACAGAAGCGGACTAAGGTAACTCCCTTGCGGGAGAGCTTGTAGCGTACTCTTGTAGCGTACTGACGAACGCCCAGAAGAGCACAGATGAAGTTGATCAAACCAGGACCCACGCCCATGCTGGCTAAACCCTGACTGACCCATCCTACGTCGACCGTATCATATACTGCTTTCATATCGAGGAACACAGCAACTACCATCAGACCATGCGACCAAGATTCGTATATGCCGGACAACAGATACATTACAGCGTCTTGGGCATTCCTGCCAGCCCTGTATCCAAAGTACACTGGTGACAGGCACCCATAATACTCAAGATGATTGGACACAATGGATCTCGTAGTACGCGGCTTATGTAGAGGAACAATGATAGTAAATAGCCACGCGTCGGGGACCGGGTCACCCTGAAAAAAACGCTGAAAAAATGCCACACAGTTACCGGCAGACGCGGAGTCCAGACCGCGCAACGCCCGGTACGAGACACAATCGATACCAGAAGCGGAATCATCTCTACACTTTGCCAAAGCTGAAGAGAACTCCAACACACTCCACGGAAGGTCAGACGGAGACCCCTCAAACCAACAACTCGTTGGCAACGGAGGTGTCATGTCGGATGGAAGTGCATAAACACTCGCAAATCTATCACAAAAGGCGTCTGCCATTGCCTCACCTCTTAAAATCATACCCGGGACACCCTTCGGATCGTAAACCCATTTCTGTGTGATCTGATCTGTACCATGAGTGACAATATGCCATGCCTTTGTGAGTGTGGTTGCATTACAAATCTGACCACACACCCTGTCCGGATACTAATTGCACTCCCTCCGAATGATATAAGATGATTCCCTGGAAATTCCCTGGTACGCAAACCATGTTGCGTCACTTGGGTGCCGCTTCCAGCGGCTGTATGCCTGTTGCCGATCACGCACCGCGCAGGAACACAAGTGGGTCCACCATATAGGCTGTGACTTGTTGACCGCCACACACACATGACCACTATTCCTCTTGCCCGTAACTACTCTGTTTGCCGCCAACCACTCTGTTAGGATACCATTGGAAACCTTCGTTCTTGATTTAGCATGAGTTTGCTGTGGTGCACTCGTTGTGTATGGCCGGAGGACCACAGGGAAGTGGTCACTACCGCGCTGGTCGTCCGAAACTAAATAATGGAAAAATTTTCTATCTCCGCTGAGCACAGAAAGAAGTCCAGAATGGATTCCTGCACTGTATTTCTCTGCCAACGAGAAAATGTTGGCGACCCATCATGAATCACACTGAGACCACTCCGATCAATAGCTGCGCTCAGACGACACCCTTTTGTGTCAATACGGAATGAGCCCCAGTCATAGTGGTGGGCATTAACATCGCCACACACTACGAGTGGGGTAGGGAATTGTTCAAACCAGGCAATCCACTCATTGGTCATACGCGAACCCCTTGTGTGAACCACAACTACCGTCACCCACTGACCTAGCATATACACTTTAATACCGTAAAAACTCGTGCATTGGTCGTAAGGAGGAATGTTCTTCACAGAATTAAAAAAGAAAGCTGAATAAATAAAATGGTGCTGTGAAAAAAAGCCACCAAGGTCCTCAAACTAACAGAAAATAAAATTTTATTATCGTTTTTTTTTTATATATAATGTAGGTTGGTACACTCAGTACAATCCCTGAACAAATGATTTTTCATTTTAAAAATTCACTTTTTATTTTGGTGTAAAGTTTTTTACTCTTTCTGTCTCATGTTAAACCTTTCACTGTTTTTAAATTCTCATTCTTGCACTTGAGGGGCACACAATGGTGATAAAATAAAATGAGATACTACATGATATTTTAGACTACCTCATTTCTATTGACTGCGGGTACTGCATACAAAAATTTCATTTCTACAGCAGTATAGTATTTTTACACAGTACACTGGTTTTCATCAAGTAATTTTTACAATATGTCAGTTTTACAAGGTATGTTGTGACATATTTTTTTGCTGAGGTGACATCTAGATTTTACATTCTGCTGTTTCTGTAGTGATTTACACAATACTATTTGGTGTAGTAAAAAACATTTTTACAAAGTGTTATGTTACTAGGTATGTTATTACATTCTGCTGATTTGTAGTGATTTACACAATAATTGCCTGGAAAGGGCAATTCACGTCCTTTCCAGGCAACCTGCGGTGTACGTCAAGGTAGTCCACTCTCGTCTTTTTTGTTCTGTCTGTTCACTGACGACATCGTGCAGAATATCCATGTCTCAGCTTGGCTGTCGGGTGAACGATGTGATCACTAATATTATTTATTGCCTTCGCAGACGATATTGCACTGCTGGCCTCAAATCGGCCTGGCCTGCAGATGCTGCTGAGTAAATTAGAACGTCTCCTTCTGAATAAGGGTCTCTCGTTGAGTCCAACCAAATCAGTGGGCATGATCTTTGGTTCACCAGAAAGCAACAACGTTTTGCCATTGACTCTTAATGGTGTTGACCTTGTCTGGGTTGACAGTTTCAGGTATCTGGGAATAATGCTTTCTAAAGACTTGACTGACGACGAACAACTTCTAAAAATTCGCTCCGAACTGTGCCGTGCGGGTAATATGGTACTACATCGTTTCAGTTTTGTGCCACCCAGTATCAAACTTCACCTGCTTCAAATGTGCGCATTTGCCATGTACGGCCTGGGAACATGCGTTGTTTTCAGATCTGCTACCTTCCAGGATTTTGCAACGATCTACCACGGCCTTATCAAGAGGGCACAGTTCCTTCCTGTACGAAACCACAACCACCAAGCATACAGGTATGCCGGAACCTTAACTCTTGCTCATCGCCATTTGCTGCGACAAGTTTCTTTCTGGAAGTTGCTCGAATGTTCACACAACGAACTGGTTGTGGCCTGCAATAGAGGCTTTGATCACTGGAACACCCCACTAGGCACGGTCGTCAACAACAGTCTGATGAAACTTGGTAGATGGAGCAAGCTATCCACAAATGCTAACATCCGAGCTCTCCGCCAGCTCGCCATAGACCACGTTCAGGGTGTCGCAGCTCTTCAGGTCCTTGAAGAGGTGTAGGCTTCTCCCTAACCAGTCGCCAGTCGTCCCTATTGTTTTTTTTTTTTTTTTTTGTGTACCTAGTAGTACGGTGGATTAAGATTAAACAAATAAATATTTGCTCTAATAAAAGTATTTGTAAGATGCGTAACTGTGATATACCATAGTGTTTAACCACGATATTGTTTACAAAATATTGAATTTACTAAGTCGTATCAGCTGGCATCAAGATACTTAGCGGAATCCATAGGACTGTTTTTGAAATTCAGGAAGGCGTACGCAAATTTGTATGTCTTGTAGGTGTTAGACATTTGCGAGCGCACCAGTCTGCTTGTTTCGTTTGATAGTTTCTGCAGGGATTCGTATGGACTCATCTCAGTTAGAATTGACAATAAAATCTTTCATTGCATCAAAGTTTAAAAGTAACTGGTCCTGTATGACTGTGTAATTCCCCGCACTTTTCATTCACTACAACCATTTGTGAGCATACAACCATACTTTTTAGGCCCACCACTTACAAACTCTGCAATACTGACGTCAGGTCCGTGCCCTTCTAATTCGTTGGTCATCTTTCCTAGGAAGTCACTGACTTTGGCTACCAAAGGGATCAAACTCTTTGGAGTGCATGTATATTATACTATCTGTATCGCAGTACAGGGCACTCTCACCTACCATATCAAGGTACTTGTAGAGGTGAAGCCTAGCAAGGGAGTTGGTGAAGGATGCAATAATGACATTAGTGTGAGATGATGGAGTTACAAAGTCTTTGCAGCTGTTTCACATGAGCTGTTTCAATTTGCAGCTGTTTGCAGCTGTTTCCATGAGGGTTTCACTGTTGACGATGTTAACCTTTGTGATCTGGTACTCTTCTGAATTAAGTAACTTCTGCCAGTCATTGACTGAGGAGATGTACTCTGTCTTGGCAAAGTCGTCTCGCATACCATAACGTCCCCAGAAGTTATTAGGGCAGAGGTTAGCTAGGCTTCGGAGTCCTAGATTTGGTATGATGTTGTTTAGATCTAGGATAACACCCTCCATGTCTTTGATCGATTCTCTGAACTGGGCTTGCAGGTCTGGATCACCTTTTGTCCATGAAGGGTATCCCGATGCCCCTCAGGCATCAGCTTAACAAAGGTGTTATGTATCCTGGAAACAGCTCAGTGGTTGCTTCTACATAGTGCCGTACTTCATAGGTTTTCTTTACCACGTAACCTTTACTGATAGCCACTACGATTTCGGGGGTGCACCATCTTCCCTCCGTTGCCCTCTCTTGGTCATTGTGAAGACAAGGGGTCTGCTGGCGACTCTGCGCAAGTGAACAAAGGGGGGAAAAGAAGCTTTCCTTTGCTTTTTGGTGGTAAAACCAGATGTACTAGTCGAGGGGGTGGCAGCACGACACCATAAAAGAGTCCGTAGTGCAGCTCAGGGTCAAAGGTAACGTCACGTAGGATCTGGGTGTGACCTTTTGGCATCCTCCCAGTTCTGTTAATATACGGATACATAGATGTAACATCCAGGTACTTCATGACGCATCCCTGTAAAGCCCTTGCTTACAGGACCATAGCATTGCTTCGACCTCCGTGGAAGGCATCCCGAGCACGAAGAGGAGGTTTGAAATTGTGCTGCTCCACGAATGCAGCACGCCCAGGCACTGACTTCTTGTCCTCCTCAAACCCGGACTCCCACTTGCTTCGAACGGTGTACCCCATCCGCTCAAGTTCTCTCTCCCTGTCTTTGGTCCTCCCAAAGAGTTCCACCATTGTTGTTCGAAGGAATTGATTATAGGTTTGTGCAGGGTGCTTGGATAGGTTGCAATGGAAGAAATCACCATGGAATTCGAGAACAGTGTTAGTTTCCTTGTTGTACCCATCTACAAAGTATTTTCCACCAAGCTTCACTTCTCCTCCATTCGTACTGTGCTGGAATTGTAGTCCAGTTTCATGTTCCTCCCATTTGATCCACTGCTGAGCAGCTACACTGTCTTTTCGTGTTCCACTAGTCATTCAACACAGTAATGGAGTCTTTTGACATCCACACTGTCCTGTATGCCTTATGACATGCGCCGGGGACAGTAAGCGGAGTCTTGAAAGGGTCAATGATGGTGACTTGGTAAAAGAATGTTTGAAACTTTTGGCACGCCATGCGAAGTATGGTCACATCATCTTGGCAGTATTGCAGCAACTCTTTCTGTGGATTGTATTGTATCTGCTTTATATCATGTCATCTCATGCTGGTGCCAGTCTTCAAGGCTTTCTTCGAGTTGTTTTTCAAAGTTTCAGGAGTGAACCAATGCAAAGCAAGAAATGGATCATCATAGTCCTGGTGTTTTAGCGAATTGAATCTATGAGGGAATGTACCTGTCATCACAATGTCTTGAAATCCAAACATTTTAGGGAGATCGGCTAGCTTACAGAGTAGGAAGGAGTGACTATCTATGAATTTAGAAAGGTATTCCCCCATTTGTACTTGCAGAGTGAGTAGTTTTGCACCTTGAAAAATCACTTTTGGTTGAATAAAATGATTCTGTAGGTATTCGAGGGCTATAAAATGATCGTACCCTTCAGTAAAATGCCTGATAAATTCTTACTGGAGGTGTAACCTTCTTTTTCTTTCCTTGTGACCCCTCATTTCATGGTTTAGGTATGCCACAATCCTGCTTTAAAACATAATTACAAAAGGAATTCTGGTCAGGAAAAGAAATGCTTTCACCATTTTCTCACCGAAGTACTATGAGGTTTGGAGTATGTTTACCATCGTCATCAACCATGGATTCACCATCGAAAAAAAGATAAATTGGTTTGGAGTTCAAGTTTGGCTTGTCCTTCTGAAAACACTTTTTAATCACTCACCATTTGCTTATAGTTTCTGCATCTGCTAGTCCCACACGGCACTTCAGGACTATTAGCAGGAAATCCACATCCTCCACAATGGCAAATAGTACCACACGTAGCGTTTTGATGCAACAAGTAACACTTAGCACCTCGACAGTAACGGTTGCGCTTGTCACATTGAACTCGTGGATTACCATTTTGCAGGCATTCTTTTCTACGACATGCACTGCACTGACCACTGCATGTGTGTTTTGTATCATGATCGTATGTTTTTATGCAAAGATGGCAAAAGTATGATGACCAAAAGAATCCGGCTACTGTACTAATAACGTCAAAGTGGTTGTTATGGTACAATAATGTATTACCGCTCCATTATTACCTCCGTTGAACACAACAGTAAACTGGGCTTCAGCACTGTATTGAAATACAATACTTCTGTACTTGCTTCCAAGATGTGCTTGGAGTTGTTGAACCTGTTCCAGTCCACATGGTGTTTGGGCAAAAAATGCAGCACTGTGCAGTATGACAGCTTCTTTGCTCTAATTTGGTCGACACGATCTTCGTACGTGAGCATAATGTTCTATGTAGTCTTTATTGTGCGGGTATAACTTCTTATCAGAGAATGCCATGCCTACGACAAGAGCCCTTGCCAAGCAAATTTCGTCAGTGTTGCTGATGAGACAACACTTCTTTTCTGAACACACCACTCTTACAATCGACCATGGTTCTATTTCGTGGTCCTCGAATTTCATTCCATCCTCCTCCCCTGATTTTAGTGGTAGTATGCTGCACAGAGATTGATAAGGGCTCTGTAATGTCAAACTGTTCATTTGATTGACGTTGACTCTCTAGAAAAGTCAAAACTACATCAGCACTCAGGTTGTGATGGGGCATGAATGGGATGGAGACAGGGTACTCCATTGATGGGTTGTCAATAACGACACGAACATATCCAGCAAAATATAGTCAGCGAAACATATCCAGTAATAATATAGTCAGCGAAAATATAGTCAGCAAAAACATAGTCCGCAAAACCATAGTCAGCAACAATATAGTCAGCAAAAATAAGTAAATATGGTAATATAACCATCAAATTGGTGAGGAGACTGTCTCTGTAGAAGTTATATCCTACTACAAAAAATACAGAACTACATTCATACTTCATAAAAACAAAGTAACCAAATCTGAGTGTAAAGAACTATCTCCGAGTAAAATGCATGGTGGATGTTCTTTGTTTTTGGAGCTTGATATACCTAATCAAGCTCCTATATGCTAGCAAGCGAAGTCGGCTCATGTATGACTCCGCATCACCCAAGACATGGCCACCTACAGTAAAGGCCGTATCATCTTTACCTTCCACAATGCTCCGCTAGAATGCAAAACAAATACCTACGCGACAAGTTTGCCAAGTGGCGTCATCGGTTGTCAGAATTTGGCACCCTCGTCGGTTAATTTGAAATTTCGCCGATTGGTGTGGAGATGGCAGCACCTAGTAAACTTGTGCTTGCTTCTAAAATCAATTGTTGATTTTAGTTGCCTTTTTTGGTGTGATACGATACGGTCTTTAATGTAGGTGGCTTTTCCAAGACCGCGTTTCCTAAATAAATTGGACTGCGCATACGCCAACTCTAATGTCAGTTGTGTTCTTTGTTGCGTCATGTATTTGTTATCTCTAATATCAAGATGGCTGTCGTTGTCGATCCGACTCTGGACCATACTTATTATGAAACGTAAGTGGGACTAAAATTGTATTCGAGTGTATTATGCTATAATTGGCAATGTGGAATTTACGTTAGGATCAACATTTATACCCGCCGATGATTTTCCCTACATTCCACACACCGTTGGTCATGAAAAATAATTTCGGCACGCTGCCACTGCCTGCCGCCGTTAATTTTTCGGCGCGACACGCCACTAGGTAGTTTTGCATTTTAATTCAAAATTTCAGTTTTAATTTTTAACGAGTTTTTCATGATCTAAGGAACCTTAAAAACAAAAAAAAAGGTAAGAAAGATTAAAATCCTTGCCGGGCCTGGCCGGAAGGGCACTTTATATGCTTTTTCGTAAACAATTCCAATAGGCGGGTTATTAATCGTGCAAGAATTTCGTAAAGAAATACATAAACTGCTTATGCAAAATACCAGAACATTGTTATTTTCATAGACGAAAGACAAAGCTCTCTGTTGGGTGGTGCCGATAGGCGGGTTGTTATTGTCAGTTTCGTGTGGTTTTATTGTTATTATCAGTTAGGTTAGGTTAGGTAAGTTTGGGGTTTTGCATTTCATACTGAGATGGTTAACTGTGTCATATCCACCTGGTGCCCGGATGTGTGGACATGACGAATTGTTCGAATCAACAGCCGATGATGATATTAACATGTGGGTTTAATAAGATCATGGGGCATTACATCTCTGAGCCAGCACACACGTGCCAAGGCTCCTTGCTTCGACTCCTTAGCAACCAAAGATTAGCCTTAGGGGCTTCACAGAGAGGCGCATTCAGGCTGAGGGCAATGTAGGAGAGGCCAGGTTAGTGCCATGGCAACAGCCTTGGGGAAGGCAACCATGAAATGCTCCCCCGTAAAGTGCTCTCACCCAGGTGTTTGTAAAAGGGGTTTTACCAGTTCTACAAACCGAATACACAAATGATGAATGCAATTAACACGATAAATGTTAATACATATCATAACCATACGAAAAGTTCACACCTGTGCAGTCCAGTCACACACCATGCGGCCAAGCCGACTTAGTCTTTCATGTCACTTGCAATGCGCACAGATAGTCTAGGTACGACTTAGTCCAGATTTCCTGCACTACAGATTGGCATACATCCATGCATGACCACACTCAAGGTCACGTCTTAGTTCCAGACTGTGCGATGATCATGCTGACCTCTGCAAATACTGTTTCACTGCTCGGCCACCGAAAACAAATCACACTCACCACAGAAACTGGATTCGTACTTTCCAGAATGGAAACCACCGAAATGCAGCGATCAGGTTCGACGCATTAAAACAACCTTGGAGTGAGCCCATAACCTGGAACAGAGCCTAGCTCCTCTCCCAACCACACAATTCAGGCGACGCTCAAAGGTCAGTGTTTCCTCAATGACTCGGAAGTGGCACAAATTCCAAGTTTCTCCTAAAGCGACCATTCCAGGATCTCCTTCCCAATGGAAACGAGCCGATCGACAGTCCATGCAGTCGGTCCCAACTCACCGCCATCTTAATAAATGTTCAACAGATCTCACTCGCTAAAAGCCCATAATTTCAGGCCACTCATAGTCACACACTTGAGTGAACGGTAGTGAGACTTCCTTGAGTAACCACACATAGTCTTTCCTCCAAGAAGCTGGTCGAGCGATTCGTTTGGGACGGTTCATAACTGGGGTGTTCTCTCCATCATCGCCAAGCCCACCTTCATCGCTGGAACCTTGTTCTCGATCGTCCTCGATAGCAGTATTAGGCAGTCGTTGTTGCTCATCGTGGTCCTCATCGTTTCCCAATGTTTCAGTCTCAGTGGTTTCTTCGATTCGTTCCCCATTTGACTTCTCAACTTCATCGTCTGCAGCTTCTTCGTCATGGATTTATTCAGGGCCAAATTTGGCCATGGTTAAAGGATGGAAATAAGGTTCCATGTCAGCAATGTTCACCGTTCGAACGTCCGAAACATCATTAGTAGCCACTATTTGGTAGGTCACCGGAGACTTCTTGCCAATGACTCTGTAAGGTGCCTTATATTTGCAGCAAGCTTCGCTGTGAATCCGGCTTGCGCATTTGAACGAGCATGGTTCTTAATCTTCACCAGTTGACAGTCGTCGAAAGACACTGGCCTATGCCTATTGTCATAAGCGCGTTTGGCATTCCTGGCCGCCTCCGCCAGGTGTGCGCGGACCAGGTCATGAGTCTCCTCCAAGGCCTCATGATTTCGCTCTGCGTATTCTTTCACACTTAAGTTCGATTCATTAGCAGGAAGGCTCAAAATCTGAAGAGGATTCTGCGGATCTCTTCCATGCCAAAGATTAAACGGAGTCTCACCGGTACTCGCATTTGGGGTAGTCCTTAGCGCATATTGTAGTGCTGGGAGAAGTGGACCCCATCGCTTGTGGTTCTCGTGTGCAAACACACGAAGACATGCTTTCATGGTTCGGTTTACTCGTTCCGTTGCATTCGCCTGAGGGTGGTAGGCCGTGGTCCTGTTGTGGTGCACTCCTGACACTTGCAGCATTGCTTCAAACATCTTACCAACGAAAGACGCACCATTGTCGGACACCACGTAGTCCGGTGGACCATTGTCAGCCACCACTACCTGCAGGAACTTGGTTGCGGCTGTTTTCGCAGTAGTAAATCTGGTAGGTACCGGCCAGACGAATTTCGTATAATAATCCACCATGCACAGGATGTATTTGTTTCTCGCATAGGTTTCGGGAAGCGGACCAACGAAGTCGATGCCGATCATGTGCATAGGAAAGCTCGCAATGACGGGTTGCAGGTCGCCTGCTTTCTTGGTTTGAGACACCTTGACTATCTGACAGACCGTGCATGACCTCACATACTTCACAGCGTCAGAAAACAATCTTGGCCAGTATGCAACCTGCCGTAGCCTAGCAAGGGTCTTGTGAATGCCTAAATGACCAGCCTGTCGATGGTCGTGACAGCCGTGCAAGTAGGTGTGACGAAGGGATTTCGGGACATAAAGACGGTAGTTGCCGTTGATCCTACCTCTATCCGGTACAGTCGGATCCTTGTAATAAGGTAATCCTTCACCATCAAATGCGTACTTCTCAACTACCCTCATTATGAAATTCGCTCTCTCCGTTCCAGAGGCTTTGCGTGGTTTCGTGAGTGCTTGTACCACACGTGCGATTTCTGGATCTTTCCTCTGTTCTTCGAGTAGTTGACGCTTGTTGTGAAGGTCGACGACTGGATCATCCCGAAGGTAGAGCATTGGAGAGACAGTTCTGGTGTCCATGAATGGTAGCCCTGGTAGCGTCTGAAGAAAGTGGATTTCTGAAGGAGGATTCCGGGATAATGAATCAGCGACAACATTCTGCTTGCCAGACCGGTGTACCACCGTGAAGTCAAACATTTGCAGTCTGATGGCCCAGCGTGCAGTCCGACCTGACGTCTTGTTGTTGGAGAGTACCCACTTGAGTGCTTCATTGTCCGTGATGAGCGTGAAATGCGCTCCTTCCACGTAGTGCCTCCACTTCTCGACCGCTTCCACAGCAGCCAGTGCCTCCTTCTCAAAGGTGGTCCAAACCTTCTCATTGTCCTTTAGCGTCCTGCTAAAGAACTCGATGACAGTTCTCTTGCCTTCGTGCTGTTGAGAAATCATCGCTCCAAGGCCGTGGTCTGAGGCATCTGACTCGATGACGAATTCTTTCTTAAAGTCTGGTAGTCCCAGTGCATTCGAAGTCAGTAGCTTCTCCTTCAAAGTCTTGAAAGCCTCTTCATGAACCTCCGTCCAGTGGAACGGTTCATCCTTCTTGAGCAGTTAGTAAAGCGGGCTCGCAGTTTCTGCGAAATCTCTGATAAACTTCTTGAAGAAGTTGGCAAAGCCTAAGAATTCGTGCACCTTCTTCTTGGATTTGGGACTTGGATAGTTGCGTAGCGAAGCACGATGTTCTCTGGGTGAGCTCCAGGCCTTTTGCAGACACTTTGAGTCCAAGAACAGACACTTCTGGCATGCAGAAATGACACTTGCTTCTCTTCAAAGTAAAGCCATGTTCCTGAAGAGCGGCGAAGATCTTCTCTACTGCACGTACGTCTTCACTCCGAAGGACATCACCTTCCATTTGAACATTCCGCGATGACACAGACAAATGTTGTACAGTCCCGTGATGCTTCGACCAGTGGAATCTGGTGGAAGCCTTGCTCCCCATCCGTAATTGAAACGTACTTAGCTCCTGACAAGAAGTTAAATACCTCGTCTGACCTCGTCATTGGGTAACCATCCGACTTAATCTGGGAATTAAGCTTGCGATAGTCTAAGACCGGACGATAGCCACCACCATTCTTCTTCTGCTTAAGAAAGAACGGAGAGCCCCACTCGCTGATGGTTCGACCAATCCGGTCGCTTGCGAGTAGCTCGTCAATCATTTTGTGAATCTCCTTTCTAATCTGTGGATTGGCTTGATATATGCGCTGAGCTTGAGGTTTGGGAGCCTCTTGAAACTTGATTTCATGCTCGTAGCACTTTGTACGGCCAGGTTTTCCTGGAAAGATGCTGTTATGTTTCTCAAGGAACATCTGTAGATATACATATTGTCCTTCTGTCATTCCGTTGAACTCTTCTGTTCTCTGACTGTCTCGACTCTCCATATGGGATTGGCTTTCGGTGCATCCCCAGCAGCTCCACTCTTGGAAAGCGGAAATACGAAATCTTCATGACCTGGGAAGTACGCCCTGCCTTTACCCAGTAGATCCGAAGATTGGTCATCTTCAGGAAGGACATGCCGAGAATACATCTGCACGCAAGGTTGTCGAAAACCTTGAATGGTAGCACCATGTGCTTGCCATGTACGGTGAAAGGCAGATCAATCACTCCCACCGGATTGACGGAAGTCCCGTCGGCGAGTTGCGATTCTTTCCCTTCATAGACTTGTATGGGAGCATCTGGCCAAATTCGTAACAGGAAAGTGCGTAATACGGCGCAGTCAGAAGAGCCAGAATCCAAGTCTTCTGAACTGTAATGGGTAGGGTGTGAGACGGTGCGTCTGAAGCAGTCGTCTTGAGCGAAGGTCTTTCCGTCTTCGGGTTCGGACATCCTTTAGCATAGTGCCCAAGTTCATGGCAATTAAAGCACTCTTTGTTCGCAAATCTGTTCCTTCTTGGCTTGGGTGACTGCAGTGTGGTGTCTTGCGGTTGACCGTCCTTGGAGGTGGAGTCCGTCGTTGACTGGTCTTTCTCCGCAGACGTGGCGCTGTTGTCCATAGTCGGGCTTGCCGTGGAAGGCAGAGACACTTTGTCGGACTTCTGCAACTGAGAGGAATACTGTCTTCCATGTTTCTGTGAGTTGTTGTTACTCTTCGGTTGGTCCTGCACCTTGGGAGTAGGTCGTGAAGGTTCAGTAGGAAAACGCGAGCTGCGCGGCATGTCAGCAATGGCTGTGAAAAGATCATCAAAGGTTCTGACACCGCAGCACATTAGGTAGTTTCTGCATCGGTCATTCATCTGGTCGACTAACATCTCTACCTCATCCCGTTCCTCTCCACGTTTCGTCATCTTTTTTAACTGGGCGAACATTCTGCTGGCAAAGTCTAGTGGTGGTTCGTGCCTCTCCTGTGACCAAGTACTCATCAGTAGCAGTCGATTCTGATCACGTTTCGGACGCTTGTAGGACTTCCTCAGCTCTCTAATGATGTCTCGCCAGGTTTCGAGAGGTCTCCTCTGAGCTTGCCACCAAATACGATATTTGCCTTTCAGATTAGCAGTCGTAAAGTTTTGCAACGAAATTCCCGTTAGTTTCTTGTCCTGGACAAAAACAGACATCTCATCTAACCATTCCGATAGATTCGTGTCGTCCTCGAGTGTCTTGGGTTGAATATGCCAAGATGCTAACGCTGAAGCTAAGTCACCGGTTCAAGTCGCCTCCGCCGTGGTCGCAGCGACTGCCAAAGAATCCTTAATAAGCTCCTGTCGTGGGTGTGAAGCTTGATCTCCAGAGGCTGTGTTGACTCCTTTCTTCGTCTCGGCATATTGTTTTCCTGAAGTCGGAAGACTTACCGTGTTGTGATGAGCAATAGTTTCTAAAATTGAGGTGTCTTTACTTTTTAGATTTGCGTGGTCAAGGGATTTCGTTGATGCAGAAGCTGCTGACTCGTCGTCTGCTCTCGTCCCGTCGCCTGCAGTGTCGCCACCTTGCGCCAGAGAATACCGAGCGAATCTCGCTTCCATCTCCCAACTAAGCTCTCTAAAATTCTCTTGGACTCCCTCCAATTCACTCCTAATCTCTGCCAAAGCATCATCATCCTGCCTAGCAATCTGCAATGCTTCCAATTTTAAATGTAAAAGTTGCAATTGTGTTTCAATAACACTCTTTAATAAATCTGTCAGATCAATCTCATTTGCTTTTTCTGCCATGCTCGGATTATCGATCGGATTTTCACCACGTAACGATTTACGATAGACTAGCGGGGAGGTGTCGCCCTCTAGTGTCGTTTTTGCACAATCGGCCAAAGCGTGAGGTTCGTTGCGTTCCTCTAATAAATCGCCTGACACATCCGAAAAGGTTAGCCACGAAGCATTAAAATTAGATTTTTCTGACAATAAACTTGCGTTTGCTTTTCTATAGTTCGTTAAATTTGAAGCTACAACATTAAAATTCGCGTTTGATGCAGCAAAATCGTCTCGATCCATTTAATGCCACCAAAAAAGCTTAGCGATCGATTTGCTTGAAAGTAGTTAGCTGCACTCACGATCATTAATTTGCTTCGAAATTGAAAAGAAAATTCGTGCTTGCCGTCGTTTGACGCTGCTTGTATTGCTTAATTACTGGTAAAACAATTGCTCATCAAACCTTACACAGCATACATTCAGAGCATCATCAATTTTCAAATTCAACATTTTGCTGTATCTGAGAGTGGCTAACAACACTTTAATACTGGAAACTAAAGAAAGGAAACTGCTCCTTCGCCATCTTGCTTCCGCTCTTGTTGCTAAGGTAACGCCTTGAGGGTATCTTGCTTGACAACGCATGCAGCAGGGAGCTTGGATTACATGTAGCTTTGATAGGGTGGATCCACTTACTATTACGCTGTACCGCGAGAAACCGTGCGAGATTTTGGTAGCATCTCATTGGCTTTTGCTTTTTCCGATGAATCAACACAAAATTGGACTAACAAACAGACGAGTACGCATCATCAAACGTAAGCCGGACCGCTCCAATTGCTTAAATTGTTTTAAAGTGCAATAACCTACCAGCACAATCGCAAATGCGAATGAAAATCGCAACGTTTGTTATCAGAAGGAGAGCACCGTCACAAGCGACCATCGTAAACACATGCCATTGTTTTGGTTTCAACGCAACTACGTCAGCTACTCTCATCTCGGGTGATCTGGTAAGAATTTTTCGTTTTGTTTTAATAATGTGTAATTTAACGTTCAGCAAAGATTGAGCGATCAGATATTTCATAATTATTCATTAATTTCGTTAAAAACTACTGGCTAGTTAAAACAAACCTTTTTGTTGGTTTCAAGATTGGTTTCGAGGATTGGTTTGGGAGCAAAAACGTCACTAACTGAATCTCGCTCGTGTATACCTTACCACGAGACATACATTACGTTTACATGACCACTTCGAAGGGCTTCAGAGCGATGCGCATAGTGTCCGTGTCGCCTCCGTGGGTCTTGTAAACACCCGTTCGTAGCGCTTTCTCTGTTCGTGGCGCTTTCCCCCAATGCGCTTCACGGAGGTGGTTTCAGAATCCGTATCGCATCGTGTTTGTGCATGTAAACAGTCGCAATCGCAGTGAGCCGTTGGAGAAAGCATGGTAAAGATGGCGGACACAGTTACGTTATGCTGGTGCCATTCGAATTTTAGGTAAGTAAACTGAAAATTAGTGTGCATGACTAGGAATACCACTAAGTTTTAATTACATTTGGTTACTTGGGTCTAAGCTGACCTAGTTTACAACATGCAGGGGGTAGAGCAGCGTGGGACTTGCTCACTCTTCGCCGAAGGGAGGGCAGGAAGAAAGGGTTTTCCGATCGCACTGGTCGAATCGCCTTCCTTAGCGGATTGGCCCTAATCGCTATCTTTCGTCTTGTAAACAGGTGCCGTTTTATGATGCGCATTTCAAAGCGCATCGCTAAAATGCGCTTTCTTGTGGCCATGTAAACGTAGTGATAGCTGTGCTATAGCTCAGACGCGTTCACCGAGTGGGGCCACCCTATCAAAGCTACGTATAATCCAAGCTCCCTGGCATGCAGTTTCGATTTCCCGACGCAAATAAACCGATTGCCGCTTGCAAAACAATCAACATCACGCTCTTACCATGAATTTCAAAGGTTGTAGTGCTTGGAGAGTACCTGTCATGCGTTAGTGACGCCTTGAAATACAAATAATTACGTGGATCAACGTCGCCGTTACCGTAACTGCCGGAGGCGTCGTTGCCGCTCGACTCCCAGTTGGACCGGTACGTGCAATTTGAAAATAAACAGCGTAATACAATTTTCAAATGTTCACAATTCATGAAAAATGTCTACAGAAGCAGTCCTCATTTACGAAATCTGCCAACAACGTCCTGCTTTTTGCAAAGTTCGTCTATACTCACAACTGCCGTTGCTAGTGACGACATCATTGCCGCCGATTTCTTGACTTCCAGAGATCCATCCAAATTTTCGAAAATAATTTCCAAACCTGCTTCGGGTGCCAAAATTGTCATGTCCACCTGGTGCCCGGATGTGTGGACATGACGAATTGTTCGAATCAACAGCCGATGATGATATTAACATGTGGGTTTAATAAGATCATGGGGCATTACATCTCTGAGCCAGCACACACGTGCCAAGGCTCCTTGCTTCGACTCCTTAGTAACCAAAGATTAGCCTTAGGGGCTTCATAGAGAGACGCATTCAGGCTGAGGGCAATGCAGGTGAGGCCAGGTTAGTGTCATGGCAACAGCCTTGGGGAAGGCAACCATGACAACTGGTTGGGGTTTGACATTTCATAGTGGGGCAGTTAATTGGTTAGGTTATGTTGAATGATGATTTAATGAGATTCCACAATTTGTAGTGCCTTCCGTGAAAATTAAAGGTAGGTTTTTTTCTCTTTTTTTTCGAATTTCGGGCCATGTGCGTAAAGGGGACATGGGAGGAAAACTGGCTTTCGTCCGATTTTTTTTTAATAGACTAAGAATTACCTGCTGAGTAATGTTTTTCTCTTCCAGTTTTGGGGGGAAACGCACCGTTTGGCTGTGGTGAAGGTCCAAAGTTAGCACCGCGCTGCGCCAGAAAGCATGAAACTGGGCGAAAGTGAAACGCCAAACCCCAACCAGTTCATTACCTCAAGTGAAATGCCGAAGCCGGTTCCTAACCTAACTGTCAATAACAACACGACCAACCGATAATAACCACGTTTTTTGTGGTTGTTGTTGTTGTTGTTATTGTTGTTATACAAAATCAAGCTCCATAGATCACAGTTGTGTTCTAGTTTATGAAGTATGAACGTAGTACTGGATTTTTTGTATAGGAAATCTAGACACACGCTAGTGTGTCGCCGCCAAGTAACAGTAGATCATCCCATTGTAGACATCTAATTGTAAAAAAATGATTGTTAATGGTAAAAAGGCGGCTCACTAGCAGACATGTGTCTGTTAACTGTAAGCAACTGAAAGCATATTATGGCATGTTGAGGATAAATCCCAATGCGACAGAAATGTTTCAAACTGTGGACAATGTAAGGGGAAGGGTCAGAGACTAAGAAAAACTAAAATTTAAAGGATTAGTGTCCGCCAATCATAGAGAAAAAGATGCGTCAATAACGTTGTTTTTATGTTACTGTCTAGCTAGCTAGCTAGCTGACTAGCTAATAAGATTTTTCCCATGTTAAATTCCGTAGACTTTTTGCTCATGGTTAGCGCAAAATTGAGAACACGGATGCATGGTGATCTGAGGAAGGTCCTTTTGTTTATTTGGGGGTTGTAGGGGACAGGACAAATGCGTGGAAGGGTTTTGAAATTCGCCACCGGCGAATTTAAATTTCGTTTCTTTTCCAAGTTGCAACCAAAGATTTTAAGCAACAATGGCTTGAACAATCAAGACTGGTCCTTAGATTTATTGTAAAGCCTGGACGAACTAAAAACTGAACTGTAACGAAGGACAAAATAAAGAAACATTAACATTGCCGTGGATAGCGTAATAATAAAGGGATGCACGTTAGATGATGGTTACACAACAATACGAGCATACACGAGCTAAAGGGTTATTTGTTAATAACCCCAAAAAAAATGCTTCGCGTTCTGCTGTTTTAGTAACAGCGACCTTCGGGGGTTTCTGCATGACTAAATGTGAACGAAATCTTGAAAAATTAAGGGGAAGTTGCAGGAATAAACAAAACAACTGAAGGGGATGCGCTGATTGAGTGAGCGATTGTTAGTCAGTGTGTGCAAAAATGGGATTGAAGCATCTTAAACAGACGGTGTAACCTTATGTACGTTCACAGTCCTATGAAAGTTGTGATATCCACCCAAAACCAAAACTGGTAGAAAAACCCGCCAAGTTTCCAAAAACGGTCGGCCTTTGAAGGTAGTGATATCATTCCACCAGTGAAAGGTCGCCAAGGTTAATCCTATTAGCCAAGTTAATCGCACCGAATAATACTTTGGACGTTAAATGAAAACTTGAAGATTGCTACCGCTAGTAGCAATCTTCTAGTTTTCATTTAACTTTCCAACTATTAGCTTGTGCGATTAACTTGGCTAATAGGATTAACCTTGGCGGCCTTTCCCTGGTAGAATGATATCACTACCTTCAAAGGCCAACCATTTTTGGAAACTTGGCAGGTTTTTCTACCGGTTTTGGTTTTGGGTGGATAACTTCTATAGAGACAGTCTCATCACTAATTTGCTGGATATATTACCAAATTAATTTTTTTTCCTGACTATATTTTTGCTGACTATTGTATTGCTGACTATATTTTCGCCGACTATTGTATTGCTGACTATATTTTTGCTTACTATGGTTTTGCTGACTATGTTTTCGCTGACTATATTTTCGCTGACTATGGTTTGGCTGGCTATATTTTCGCCGACTATTGTATTGCTGACTATATTTTCGCCGACTATTGTATTG
>JAHWFP010080317.1:51340-96749 GCA_023313725.1 Lithobius niger
CGCCGACTATTGTATTGCTGACTATATTTTCGCCGACTATTGTATTGCTGACTATATTTTTGCTTACTATGGTTTTGCTGACTATGTTTTCGCTGACTATATTTTCGCACACTATGTTTTGCTGGATATGTTTCGCCGGATATGATTTCGGTGACTATATTTCTGGTTTTTTAATTTGTTTTGTATGGAGTATGAATGTAGTACTCCTTTTTTTTTTGTGGTAGAATATAACTTCTACACAGTCTCATTAACAATTTGCTGAACATATTAAGCTATATTAGTTTTTTCGGTGAATATGTATGTATCATTACTTCCGACTGAGAAAAAAATGCATCAGCTTGCTTCAAATATTACAACTTACTGTAGATTGGACCACTGATTGGTCCATCGTTAGTGGTATCTTACAGCTGATTGGTGGGCGAGTTATGCTAGCTTACTTCTGATTGCTCGTTGGTATGATAGTTCCGCAGTAAATACTTTATTCTCTCATTAAAAATTTGCTGAATTTGCTGAATTTTTTTTTGGTGAATGTGTATTTATTATTACTTCCGAGTAAAAAAGAACGTGTCAGCTTGCTTCTAAATTACAGCTTACTTTTGATTGAACCCCTAGTAGAGAGAGAGAGTGGAAACTTAGCTCTGATTGGTCCATCAGATGTAGCATCTTACTGCTGATTGGTGCACGAAATATAGTAGCTTACTTCTGCTTGGTCGTTGGTATGTTAACCCCACAGTAAATATTTTATTCTCTATAACTAGTTTGTAAACGTGAGTCTCTTTCATTCCACGTCAAGATCTTGCAGGGAGCAGACGTGTATTCAGTTGCTCCTTTAATCTGAGGTTTCCTATTGTGATCTCCAGTTAATTGTAATTAGTACCGGGTTTTAGAATTTTGTTGTGCACTGCTATCTTTTTTTTTTTACCATTATCATAACCCCCAGCAGTATCATTCTACTGTACATTCATAAGCAGAATTGTCAGGTGAGTCGGTTTTAACTGAAAAAGTCCACAGTTTTTTTACATGTTTTTAAAAGCTTCCCACTATGATGAAAATCCCACAGTTTTATTTATACTCCAATTTAATTTTTTTTCTGTAGAAAATGGACAAAAACAAGCCAACCTGTGTCTCTGGGTGAAAGTGTGCCATCAACAGCCTCACACACTGATGGCAGTGAACCAATGGACACTGACACCGATGAATCAATGGACAGTGCCACCAATGAAGTGAAAAATACCGATACCAATGCAGCAATAAGTACAGCATCCCCCATCATATGCCATCCAACATTAGGGCAACCCACCATCATCGACCAGTTCGAGTTGGAGCTTGTTGATGTTGGGTACAACAAAAAGTTAACTTACACCACGGAGGACTTTGTACTGCGTCTTGCCGGTCCTTCTCTTCTCACAAGTGGGCCACGACTGCCTCTTCACAGGTGCTGAAAATAGTACTGGATCCCGTGAAACCAACGGGCATAGATCCATACAGGAGCAATGTTCGTGCCGTTATTGACAACCCATCAATGAAGCATCCTGTCTCCATCCCATTCATGCCCCATCACAACCTGACAGCTGATATAGTTTTGACTTTTCTAGAGAGTCAACATCAATCAAATGAACAGTTTGGCATTACTGAGCCCTTATCAATTTCTGTGCAGCATACTACCACTAAAATCAGGGGAGGAGGCGGCAGGCCGCGGCAGCGGGCCGAAATTATTTTTCATGAGCAACGGTGTGCGGAATATTGGGAAAATCATCGGCGGGGATAATTGTTGATCCTAACGTAAATTCCACATTGCCAATTGTACCATAATACACTCGAATACAATTTTAGTCCCACTTACGTTTCATAATAAGTATGGTCCAGAGTCGGATCGACAACGACAGCCATCTTGATATTAGAGATAACAAATACATGACGCAACAAAGAACACAACTGATGTCAGAGTTGGCGCATATGCAGTCCAATTTATTTAGGAAAAGCGGTCTTGGAAAAGCCACCTACATTAAAGACCGTATCGTATCACATCAAAAAAGGCAACTAAAATCAACAATTGACATAGAAGCAAGCGCAAGTTTGCTAGGTGCTGCCATGCTGTCGACGCGCCATTAAGCCTCATCTGCCCCCCCCCCCCCCATCTCCACACCAATCAGCGAAATTTCAAATTAACCGACGAGGGCGCCACATTCTGCCAACCGATGACGCCACTTGGCAAACTTGTCGCTTAGGTATTTGTTTCGCCTTCTAGCGGAGCATTGTGGATGGTAAAGATGATACGGCCTTTACTGTAGGTGGCCATGTCTTGGGTGATGCGGAGTCATACATGAGCCGACTTCGCTTGCTAGCATATAGGAGCTTGATTAGGTAAATCAAGCTCCAAAAACAAAGAACTTCCACCATGCATTTTACTCGGAGATAGTTCTTTACACTCAGATTTGGTTACTTTGTTTTTATGAAGTATGAATGTAGTTCTGTATTTTTTGTAGTAGGATATAACGTCTACCGAGACAGTCTCCTCACCAATTTGATGGATATATTACCATATTTACTTATTTTTGCTGACTATGGTTTTGCGGACTATGTTCTTGCTGACTATATTTTCGCTGACTATATTTTCGCTGACTATATTATTACTGGATATGTTTCGCTGACTATATTTTTGCAGGATATGTTCATGTCGTTATTGACAACCCATCAATGGAGTACCCTGTCTCCATCCCATTCATGCCCCATCACAACCTGAGTGCTGATATAGTTTTGACTTTTCTAGAGAGTCAACGTCAATCAAATGAACAGTTTGACATTACAGAGCCCTTATCAATCTCTGTGCAGCATACTACCACTAAAATCAGGGGAGGAGGATGGAATGAAATTCGAGGACCACGAAAAGGAACCATGGTCGAATTGTTAGAGTGGTGTGTTCAGAAAAGAAGTGTTGTCGCATAAGCAACAGTGACGAAATCTGCTTGGCTAGGGCTCTTGTCGTAGGCACGGCATTCTCTGATAAGAAGTTAGACCCCCACAATAAAGACTACATAGAACATTGTGCTCACGTACAAAGATCGTGTCGACCAAATTAGAGCAAAGAAGCTGTCATACTGCAAAGTGCAGCATATATTGCCCAACTTGAACAGGTTCAACAATTCCAAGCACATCTTGGAAGCAAGTACAGAATTATTGTATTTCAATACAGTGCTGAAGCCCAGATTACTGTTGTGTTCAACGAAGGTAATAATGGAGCGGTAGTAACATTATTGTACCATAACAACCACTTTGACGTTATTAGCACAGTAGCCGAATTCTTTTGGTCATCATACTTTTGCCATCTTTGCATAAAAACATACGATCATGCTACAAAACACACATGCAGTGGTTAGTGCAGTACATGTCGTAGAAAAGAGTGCCTGCAAAATGGTAATCCTGGAGTTCAATGTGACAAGGGCAACCGTTACTTTCGAGGAGCTAAGTGTTACTTGTTGCATCAAAACGCTACGTGTGGTACTATTTGCCATTGAGGAGGATGTGGATTTCCTGCTAATAGTCCTGAAGTGCCGTGTGGGACTAGCAGATCCAGAAACTATAAGCAAATGGTGAGCGATTAAAAAAGTGTTTCATTCAGAAGGACGACCCAAACTTGGACTCCAAACCAATTTATCTTTTTTTCGATGCTGAATCCATGGTTGATGACGATGGTAAACATACTCCAAACCTCATAGTACTTCGGTGAGAAAATGGTGAAAGCATTTCTTTTCCTGACCAGAATTCCTTTTGTAATTATGTTTTAAAGCAGGATTGTGGCATACCTAAACCATCAAATGAGGGGTCACAAAGAAAGAAAAAGGTTACACCTCCAGTAAGAATTCTTATCAGCCATATTAGTGAAGGGTACGATCATTTTATAGCCCTCGAATACCTACAGAATCATTTTATTCAACCAAAAGTGATTTTTCAAGGTGCAAAACTACTCACTCTGCAAGTACAAATGGGGGAATACCTTTCTAAATTCATAGATAGTCACTCCTTCCTACCCTGTAAGCTAGCCGATCACCCTAAAATGTTTGGATTTCAAGACATTGTGATGAAAGGTACATTCCCTCATAGATTCAATTCACTAAAACACCAGGACTATGATGATCTATTTCCTGCTTTGCATTGGTTCACTCCTAAAACTTTGAAAAACAACAACTCGAAGAAAGCCTTTGAAGACTGGCACCAGTGTGAGATGACGTTATATAAAGCAGATACAATACAATCTACAGAAAGAGTTGCTGCAATACTGCCAAGATGATGTGACCATACTTCGCATGGCATGCCAAAAGTTTTCAAACATTCTTTTACCAAGTCACCACCATTGACCCTTTCAAGACTTCGCTTACTGTCCCCGGCGCATGTCATAAGGCATACAGGACAGTGTGGATGTCAAAAGACTCCATTACTGTGTTGAACGACTCTAGTGGAACACGAAAAGACAGTGTAGCTGCTCAGCAGTGGATCAAATGGGAGGAACATGAAACTGGACTACAATTCCAGCACAGTAGGCAGGGACGGATCGGGTGCGTCAGGGCCCATGTGGAAATGTTTACAAGGGGCCCATACAGTGCTAAGTGTTTGGTCGGGGGGAAGGGGTACAATTTGAAGTACAAATCAAATTTATGTAGTTTTACACTCATTCCTATGGTATTTAAAAAAAAGGGCCCTGTTTTGCAACCTGCTCATATCGATTGCAGCATGTAAACGATCGTAGGAATTTCCGACTGGAATTACCAAGTAAAATTTTTTCTGTCGCCTTCCGGTTCCATGGCGTCGGCTGGGAGCATGACAAAACTCCATAAAGAAATTAAAACGAATGTGTTGTATGTTTAGGACAAGATAACGTTTGCAATTTTTTGCTAATCCGCCTTGATTCGTTTTTATTCTCATATTCACGAATTGCTGTGTAAGACAGAAAGGTGAATAGAAAATGAATTAAAGCATACATAGCACTTCTCGCTCGGCCGATTAATTGTAATCTTCCGAACTCAATTATGTGCGTAATATCTGCAGCTTTCACATTAATAAAATTATGGTCTCATTTGCCATCTATACTGCCCAAGTTTCACAAGTTATCCCGAGTTGCAACGTTGATAAACAATCGTATGCAATAAAAAGATTAGAAACAAATGATTACCGTAATGCAGATCTTACGTAGTTAGAAAATTAAAAACACATCGAAGTGGTATAACAAACTTAGGCTGCACCCCTACACAAAATCACCAAATGGGCCCCTCCCCCTCCCCTCAAAGAAATTATTTTTCAACAAACATGTAAGAAGCCAATTTTTTTCAGGTTATTTTATTTAAGTTTCAAAGGTACCAATTTTTTTTTAATTCGGCCAAATCTAGGTACGAGTCGTTAGCACGTTTCTATTTACATTTAAAATGTAATTTCCATAACTAAAGTTCAATCTTGGCCTTAGCCCACCCCTGTGTGGGCAGGCAGAAGAAAGGGCCTGTAAATGTGCTCGTGCTCACATTGACTGTGGCGTGTAAAAGATTCTAAGTATTTCCTCTCCATCCCGAGATGACTTTAGTAGTTTAAAATAACGTTAATTCGACAGTTTTCCTTGCATAATGAAGGCTGCAATGGGTTATTTAATCATTAATCAACGTTTAATTTTACTCAGGTTCGTTTTAATTACGGTCATTTTATTTGCTCTCACGCATTCTATACTGAGCAAACATAAGGCCTTTTAGTCGTTTAATTGACAATATAATATAGTTTTTAATGGGTTTTAGAGACCTTAGCATCTACGAAGGCATGACGTGATTGGACCCAGGCTTCATATTCAACCTGCGGGGAAGATGCAACTTGAACCTTTGCACCGTCTGACTTGCTCTGCAGTCAGCATAATTACAACTGTTGTTTGCAGATTAGGTGGGCCCTGAACTAGGCCTGGGTCCCAACGCAATGCGTACATTGCTTACCTTTACGTTACGTCACTGGAAGTTCGCTTCTTGGCGGCTTTCTGATTTGTTAAATTTTCAGCGTGTTTCGTCTTGATTGCAAAAACGAACGAATGCGACGTGAATCTAATAGCGGCGGGAGGACTTCCCTGCATATATGGCCTAGCAGGAATGGGCTGTGCAGCTAGCTCGTGCTTTCCTGTGAAGCTCACACCGTAATCTGCCCTTCGTTCCCCAACTGCAGGCGCTTTAAGGACACGTGAATAAGAAGTAATTACTTTAAACGATCCAGGTATTTCCCAAAACTAAGTTAATTAAGTAATTAAAGATTTACATTTCCTGTTATCTGGCAAGTGCCTGATTCAAAACAGTTATTTTCAGTGATGCTTTTTCTCGTATTAAAATAAATCTGAGTTTGGGGGGGGGGGGGGGTAGGGGGCCCATCAGGCTCATTAGAGAGGGGGCCCATCCGGAGATTTCCGGATGCAGTAATCCGCCCCTCACAGTAGGAATGGAGGAGAAGTGAAGCTTGGTGGAAAATTCTTTGTAGATGGGTACGACAAGGAAACTAACACTGTTCTCGAAATCCATGGTGATTTCTTCCATGGTAACCTATCCAAGTACCCTGCACAAACCTACAATCAACTTCTTCGAACGACAATGGGGGAACTCTTTGAGAGAACCAAAGACAGGGAGAGAGAACTTGCGTGGATGGGGTACACCGTTCGAAGCAAGTGGGAGTTCGAGTTTGAGGTGGACAAGAAGTCAGTGCCTCGGCTTGCTGCATTCCTGGAGCAGCACAATTACACATTCATACAGGACCAGTAAACTTTTAAACTTTGAGGCAATGAAAGATTTTATTGTCAACTCTAACCGAGATGAGTCCATATGAATCTCTCTATCAACTATCAACTATCAAACAAAACAAGCAGACTGGTGCACTCACAATTGTTAGCGCCTACAAGACATACAAAGTTGTGTATGACAAAAACGTACTCCTCCCTGAATTTCAAACACGGCCCTATGGATTCCGTTACGTATCTTGAGAGCTGATACAACTGAGTAAATTCAATGTTTTGTAAAAAAAATATCTTGGTAAAACTAAATCACAGAGTTAATAATCTTACAAATACTTTTATTAGAGCAAATATTATTGTGTAAATCACTACATAGCAGCAAAATGTAATAACGTACCTAGTAAAATAACACTTTATAAAAATACTTTTTACTAGACCAAATATTAATAATATAATTTTCTGTCACAAAATGGCAGATGGGTAAGAAAGGTTTGTGGGGTCAACCGCTTACAACGCACCCAACAAAAAATTAAACATGAAGTAAGATGTCCGACAACAAATCAATATCACACGATATCTCGTCATACAAAATTTAAACGGAACAGTTAACCAAATTCTGGTCGTTTAACATGTTCTCGTAGACACACCTCCTTCAATTTGCGTTTAAAAACAGCAACCGACACAGCCGAGATGACTTCCTCACCAAGCGCATTCCAAACGGGCACCTCTCTCAGTGCGAAGAAATGTTTCCTGCAATTAAGTCTAGACCGCGGAACTACGAGTTTTAGGTGGTGCCCACGCATTTTGGTATAGTTATGCAGTTCAAATAGTGGTAGGTCGAGAGGCAATAAAATGATGTAGAATTTTGTATGTCGAAATTAAATCCGCCTTCAGACGGCGTAACTCTTAACGATTCCAGGCCAAGCGATTTCAACTGCTGCCTGTAACTCAAGGTGCGCATGCCAGGCATAGCCTTTGTGAAATGGAGCTGGTCCACTTCAATTTGGTCTATGTCCTTCAAAAGGCATTGCGACCAAACCTGACTTGCGTAATAGTATTGTGTAAATCACTACAGAAACAGCAGAATGTAATGTCTAGATGTCACCTCAACAAAAAAATGTTACAACATACCTTGTAAAACTGATATATTGTAAAAAATACTTGGTGAAAACCAGTGTACTGTGTTAAAATACTATACTGCTATAAAAATGAATTTTTTGTATGCAGTACCTACAGTCAATAAAAATGAGTTAGTCTAAAATCTCATTTAGTATCTCATTTTGTTTTAGTATCATTGTGTGCCTTTCAAGCGCAAGGATGAGAATTTAAAATCAGTGAAAGGTTTAACATAAGACAGAAAGAGTAAAAACTTTACACCAAAGTAGTTGTGTATGCCCTAAGTTTAGATTAGCATGGCGTTCTGTTACGGCCTCTAACACAAACAATGCTAATTTGGGTCATACTCAACTATTCCCTTAACTGATTCAATGTTAGCTAACTGATTCAATACTAGCTAACTGATTCGATGCTAGCTAACAGTTGTCATGCTAGTGGTGGTGGTGTGCGCACGCGGCCACTCTTCGACCCCAGCCTAGAAGAGTGTTAACTGTTTGCGTAACAACGTTATTACGCGAATGTAAATCAGTAAGTTACAACGTTATTGTCTTTTAGTACTGTGGAGCGTGATTGTAAATTAGTAGAGGCATGCGCTAGTGAGCTTGTGAGTTTATAAAATGTAGCATGGCGTAGTGCCTTTTAGTGATGTTGTGCGCGTGTTAGCATGACGTCAATGTAAATTGAGTAGATGCGAGGCGTGTGTAAGGGTGGTGAAGCTGCTATACAAATACGGTTTATAGTATAGCTAAAGCATGAGGCGTCTTACGAAAAGTTATGTGTTGGGGCAGAGATAAAAGTTTCTAGATCTTGCGGAATGCAAAAGCATGGACTTACGATTTGTGTGTTCATGTTGCAGTGACACAACTTCTTATTTTTAGTATGAGTGTTAGCCTAAGGCCTTCATGTACGACTCGCGATGAGAGAGCCCTCGGGCTAACCTATAGCCTACTCTCTTTTAGCATCCTCTCCATTTCCCCAGGGCGGGCGCACGGGCCCTACTCTTTGCCCCGGCCCTTTCCTTTTGGCCCTTTTAGTTTCAACAATATATGCCTACCTTTTATCTTTTTGCTTCTTCTCTATAAAACAACATTTCTTCCGTTCCTCGGCACTGTAAGCATCCGTGACACAAGTAGCTGTTTGTAATCTCGCAAAATGAGAGGTCCGATTTAGAATCAGTCAGTCGCCTAGCAACGTCAATTATTCCCGCGTGGGAGTTCCCCCCACACGGGGCCAGTTATTAAATAATTGGTTCGTGCACCGCTGCTCGACACTTCCAATAATACATGTATAGTTCGGCTCATTAATGCGGGAAGCCAATATGAATTTCAATGACCGACGCTACTTTAAATGCATATTCGAAAACGTTGAAAATAGGATTTCTTCGTGTTTTCATTGGCTAAGTGAATAGAGAAGAAAAGGAAGGCAGCGTGAACTATGAACTGACGCTACTTATTATGCACATTTATTAAAACTCTTGGATTGTAAAATAAGTTTTTGAGCCATCCCATTGGTTGTCCAATGACGTTAGAGTGAATAATATGGGGTGAAAAAAATAAGGGTTCTTAAAACACAATTTCCTCGAATTATAGTTATTAAGAAAACTGTAAAAGTGTTCTTCAGTTCATTATATTGGCCAGGGAATGAACACCTACCAGCTTATTGGTTGGCAAATAATATTAAATACCCGTAATTCAATATCCTTCAGTTATGGAGGCCATAAGGTCAGAAAACTGCTCGACACTTCCAATAATACATGTATAGTTCGACTCATTAATGCAGGGAGCCAATATGAATTTCAATGACCGACACTACTTTAAATGCATATTCGATAAACACTGAAAATTGATTTCTTCGTGTTTTCATTGGCTAAGCGAATAATAGTTTGTGGAGAAGAAAAGGAAAGAAACGTGAACTTTGAACTGACGCTATTTATTTATTCATATTGTTAAAAATCTTGAATGGTAAAATAAGCTTTTGACCCGTCCCATTGGTTGGCCAATAATGGTAAAGTGAATAATGTGAGGTGGGAATAAAATTAAGCGGATAATAGCCGAACACCTGCAAAAAAAAGAACGCTTTCTTGATTTAACTTCCTCGAATTATAGTTATTTAAGAAAATTGAAAAAGTAGTAGTCAGCTCATTCTATTGGCTAGCGAAAGAACACCTACCAGCTTATTGGTTGGCAAATAATTTTAAATATCTGTAATTCAATTTCCTCTAGTTATGGAGGTCATAAGGTTAGAAAATAACGTTTTGACCATTCTGATTGGTTGGCATATACATTCTTGGGTGTTGGCTGATCGTATAAAAGGCAGCATCTTCGCGCGACTTACTGTCAACCTCTCACAGCCGGCCGCTGGACGCATCATCATCATCAGCCCTCTTCAGCATCAACACTCTTCAAAAATGTGAGTTTATTTTATACTCATTGTTGTAGTTTTTAACACGGCTTTTAAATCGTTCAATCCTGTGTTAAAAAAAGAGTTCGTCAACTTTGTTTTCTTTTAGTTCTATTCTTTTTTACTAAGTGATGAACTTGTAAGCGAAAACGTAATCGAGTTAAAAGCGTGGGAAATTCCATCGCTCTCTAATGCTGGTTGTGGCTATCTAATTTACATTTCAAATAATGGAGGCTTTGAGCTGCCCCCATCGAATGTGGCTGTCTCCCTCCACTCTTCAATTAATATAGTAGGAACGTGATATAGCGGGAGCCCGTCCCGAGCCCAATGATGGGATAATTGACGAATAAGTGCAAGCAACTTTAATTTTCTATTAGCCACCGTTCTATTAACGTAATAGTGAGGGAATGAAATATTACGTATTTTCAGATGGGGCGGTCGTGGCAAACATTGTTTCCCTGCAGGTGTGTGTTTAAAATAAGAGTGCGACATTACTTATTGCCAATTGTTTTCTATATCACAAGCCACGACTGCTTGTTGTGATGTTATCATGAGTTAGCCACTAACTAACGTGAATAATGGATGTGTGCCCGCCTGAATGGCCTAACTCAACTATATAATGTGCTCGTCACGTCAAACAGCCTTGGCGCGTGGTGCTTCCCTGCAGGCCTGTGTTAAAATAAGTTTGGATGTCATTGCTTTTTACTTAGAAAAATCGAAAATGGCAGATGAAAAGCAAGTGATATTTCTCGGCAATGACATGTATGTCCAAGCATCTGTATACATGGGAAAAGTTTACATTCACATTCGAAAAATGGCCGTTCCAGCTAATTCCTTGTGCGCATCACGGACAGGCATTACATTTGATGTGACATCTTGGAACGATTTTGTAAAGGAAAGAGATGCCTTGAACGAAATATTTTTGAGCAAAGAGTCGAATAATGCCTTTACCCGATCGTGGTCGTTCGGAAAGAGGATTAGTTTTATTCTGAACAGGCATTCTAATTTTTATAAAAGTACCATTTTGTTCTACCGCGATGATGGTAAAGCAATTTCTTTAGATCAGCGCCAGCTTGCAGGCCTCTTGAGTTATCAACATTTCATTACTGATAGCTTGAATAGCATGGTGGCTAATCTCGAGGCAATGAAAACTTTACCAACATTGCATTACTAATAGTTTGAATAACATGGTGACTAATCACGTAGCAATGAAAGTTTAATTTCATTATCATTTTCTCTCTCTCTCTTTCTTCCACAGTTGACAACCCAAAATGGAATATTGCAACGACACTTTCCTCTTATCTGGCTCAAATCAGCTTCGCGTAAAGCTCTTTGAAAACGGTGTTAAAATTATTATAGGACGAGGTGCAAAATATGTTGCCATTACTCAGCAGGAATGGTTGATGCTATTGAACCATATTAATGTTCGTAAAATCCATTGGATTTTACAATTGGTAGATTGAAGTGTAAATTAATGAGCGAAAATGTAATCATGTTAAAAACGAAGGCAAATTCTATTTCTCTGAACGAAGTTGATCTAGTTCATCTTCACTATCTTATGGGTCCTGTAGCGAAAGTCATCTTTAATTTACATTGCAAAATAGGGGAAACTCTAAGTGGTGTCAACCCTACTACACGCCAGCCGGTCTTGCCCGCATCGAACGAAGCCAACCCCCATCACTCATCATTCAATGAGGTAGGAACGCGGAAAAGAATCATTTGCAAACAATTGCCAAACAATTGCAGCCGGAAAAAAATTAAAAAATCCAATAGTGAGGATGAGCGAACAGCAACGAGCTCGTCCGTAGCCAGTGACAGGCAAATTATTGAATCTGTCGAAACGAATAGTGTTCAGGAGTGTTCAAAATGTTTGCAGGATATCGCTCACTCAAGTTGCAAAGTCAACGAGGGCAATAATTGTAAACAGTGTTCAGGGTTCGAACGAAATTCCCAGTTTTTAAGCACAAACAGCTTTAATTTGTCTCTCCCTGTTTAGCTCCCAGCCGACAATCCAATGTCGTTAACACAACAATGGGGAGGGGGAGGGGGGAATGAAGTAGAAGCTGCTTCACAACCTACTTGTAACTCGGAGCCAGAATGTCTCTCCAGTAATGATAAATTTACGATTACAAAATGTAGAGGAAAAGCAAATAAGAAATTCAAGACAGTATCGGTGGTCTACGAGGTTGAAATTAAACCACTCCTCAATATTTGGCTGACAGCAGTCCTGTCGAATATATAGATAGACTATTCAGTCAAATCTTCGACCAGGTGTTGAATAATATTGACGATCATGATCTAGTAGGTGTAACAATTTGTTCCGAAGGAGTAGAAAATTGTCTTTATCTTCCATTTACTAAGAGGCAAAAAATTTATTATCTCTCTTGCTCAAGCTGAATCAATCGGGTAAGAGTTTGGCCTTTTTCAAAGTGGGAACTTAGATAACCACTGTTGACATGTCTGATGGTGCTGGCAAATTTCCTAAGAAAAAGCAGGCTAGGACTAATGTTTCCTTATGGTTGGAATCTGGCAAGCATAGGTCTATTATATGTATTAAAAATGACGAAGACAATCTATGTTTGTCTCGAAGTTTAGTGGTCTGCAAGGCTCATTCAGAAGATCGACCTCTGTACACTAAACTACGGAATTCGACCCAACTCCAAAAACAACATGCGATGGAACTCCACGAGGCCTAATCAGTAGCTCTTCGTCCCGATGGTTATAGCCTAGCAGATGTGAACGAATTCCAGCAGTACTTGACGATGAAAGGTTTCCAAATCATTGAGTTTGAAAGGGAGGGAACAAAATGTCACATTACTAACGAAGGGCCTGCAGCTGAGAAAAGAATCTATTTATTTCTACACGATTCACGTTACTCTGGTGTTTTAAAACCTCGGTTCCTCTACAGTAGTCACTATTTTTGCCATGTCTGCTTGAAGCCTTACGCTCACAAAAAACGACACAATTGCAAGAAATTCAAATGTTTTAGTTGTCACAGTCCCAAATACCGTTGCTTTCTCGAACAGTGGATTCTATGTCCTATTTGCAATCGACTCTTTCGCAACAGCGAGTGCTTCAGCAGACACTTTTCTGTCCAGCCTCCTTTCAAGAATGCATCCGTGTGTAAATCGCTTCACAAGTGTAAGGTTTGTTATTTGACCTATCAGGGAGATCGAAATACAGCCCATCTTTGTGGAAAAAAGTATTGTAAAGTGTGCAAGCAATGGGTCACCCCTGAACATCGTTGTTTTATTCAAGTTCTACCAATGCCTACAAGACGAAAGAAGCCTGCCAGGATCGTAGCCTATGACTTTGAAACGACTCAAAATAAACGAGTGTTCGACTTGAACGAAAAGGAGTATTTTTTACACGAGGTGAACCTCGCGGTCGCTAATGTAGCATGTGAAGAATGCTTTTAGTCCAACAGTTGCGACCTATGTGGTGAGAAAGTTGTTGTTTTTGATAGTGGACCAACTACCCTGGACAAATTTTGCGAGTGGCATTTACGACTCATGGCAACTGCGCAGACACATGCGCAGTCGCTCACGCTGCTTCAAGTTTCGATCTAGTTCTAATCGTTTGTTGGGCGTTAGATCGAGGCGTTAAGCCATCCTCGATTATTTACAATGGAAATAAGATCCTCACAGCTACGGTGGAAGGGCTTCGTTTTATCGACTCCTATAAATTCATGCCACTAAGTCTAGCTAAATTGCCAGGCAGTTTGGGCTTGGATGCCTCGGTCCGAAAAGGAGTTTTTCCCCATCATTGCAATACTGCTGATAACTATAGCCATGTAGGGCCCCTTCCCGACTTGCATTTCTACGATCTGGACAGCCTAACTCCCACTGCTAGAGAGGAATTGATAAGATGGCACACTCAGCAGAGAGCTTGTAGCAACGACGTCACTGTTTTGATGGCCTGTTGTGTTAAATTCAGAGAGTTGATTCGAGAAATATGTCCTCTCTTGGAACCTTTCCATGCTTGTATATCTCTTCCTCAACTGTCCATGACGTTGTTCAGAACTCTATACCTTCGAAAAAATACCATCGCTTGCATTGGTTCGTACCGACAGCACCCTGCCAGACAATATTTGAGAGAAGGTATTATATGGTTTACTTGGGAAGCTAAGCAGCGCGGCATTTTCGTTCAACGTGCGACAAATGGAGGGGAGGTCAAGCTCGGAAATGGTCGGCAGATGGCTTCAGCGCAGCTGACAACAAAGGTATTCGAATTTCACGGCTGTCTATCAACAGGCTGCCCTACATGTGTGCCGAACTGCTTGCGGAAACTTCCATTTAATCAGCTGAGTGCTCAAGACGCGTACGAAAAATGCATCATTTGTCGGAAAGCTCTGGAGGAGATATTTCATGTGAAATATGTTTGTCAGTGGTCGTACAAACTGCAGGATGATATGAAAAAAAATCCCGAATTAGCCTCATTTGTGAAGACTTTCCCCACACTAGCCCCTGTTCTACAACCTCGTGATGCCTACTGCGGAGGCTGTGTCAGCACGTTTAAGCATCTACATTCCATCCAGGCGGACAAGCGGATTGTTGCGCAAGTTTGTATCATGCCTGTATGCTTTATGAGAGGTTCCCTACAGGCCTGTATCAGATCATTACGGAGTTTGGAGGCAGTACTGATATTGACGAATACTTTGGACTCATTCGTGCCGTTGTTTTAACCCCTCGACGACTCTTTATTCCATCTCTCCCTCTCAAACACAACAAGAAACTCTTTTTTTGCTTGTTTAAAAGCTGTCTGGACGATCCTCCCCCTCCCCCAAACCATGAGTGTAAACACAGTGACGTGCAGAGAACGTTCGAAGGTACTTTTGTCAGCCCCGAGTTGCAACAGGCTGTGAGAGACGGTTATCGCATCGTGAGACTGTTGTGCGTGTACCATTTTCCACACAGTGAACAGTTCGATTTTGAACACAATACTGGCGGGTTATTTACGAACTACATCCAAACATTCTACGCCCAAAAGCTTGAATGCGAAAGATACCCCAAAGACTGTGTCAGCGAAGCCGATAATATAGCCTATATAGAACGAGTGTACCAAAATGAAAGGATCGTCTTGAACCCTGAACGTATTAGGGTTAATCCTGGCGGCAGGCTCATCTCGAAAGCGGTTCTTAACAGTATTTCGGGAAAATTTGCACAAAGGGAAGACCAAATATCGACAAAATATTTCGAAGAACCGGGCGAGTTTTTTAAATTTGTGCATGAATGCGACAGAACGCATTACCGACCTGGATTTCGAGGCGGATTTAGCGATAGTTCGATACAGGCCTGATACAATTTGAGCGAAGGCAATTCGTCAGTGAATGTAGTGATTTCTGCTTTCATTACTTGTTATGGGAGGCTACGATTACTCAAGATTTTAAGACAGCACGAGCCCGGCCTGCAGCTATATTCCGATACAGACAGTGTATATGCCATACAACATGTAAGTGCCTTACCGCCACCACAGAGCGACCTGAGACTAGGCAGCTTAACCAACGATTTAGCAACATTCTGCCCCGAAGCTTACATTACGGATTTCTGTAGTAATGGGGCAAAAAATTACACCTATGTCGTTCATACCGAAGAAGGGACGAAACAAGTCATTAAAATCCGAGGGTTCACGCTCAGCTTCCGCAACGGATAGATATTAGACTTTAAATTGTTATCCAGAATGATTCGTGATTTGGAAGAAGGATAGAACATTGCCATAACAGAGCCTCATAAGATCGTGCGAAGAAACATTCTTACTACGACGCAAACTAAATGTTACAAGCCTGTTGTTACGAAACGTTTTATGAACAAACAAAGTTACATTTCGTATCTGTGGGGCTACTAAAAAGAAATTATTGTTTCCACAATTGTGGTTGTGTTTGTGTGTGTGTGTGTGTTTCTCATAGACATTTTTTTTTCTCTTTTTTCTCACAAGCGTTAGCTCCATTCATTTTGTTTAGATTAAGATACAAAATACAAGACTTTACGTTGTATGTAGTAGTATAAGAAAGCGTCTTTGCAGGTCTTAAGAATGATCACGGGTTTGTTTTTCTCCTTGTTTGTTTTAGAACATTATAGTCCAGTCTTCCTAATGACTTCCGATGCCAAATGGTTCGAAAGATTACGAATTGATGGCACTCTCAAAGTTTACAAATTATTCGACACTGAAGAAAGAAGCTTGCAGATTCTATGATGTTATTGAAGGAGTTATAGAATGGAAAGACAATCTCCCTTTTCCGTACTCTATAGTCGATGGTCATCGGTTCCAAGCTTGCTATGTCGGTAGAGAGAACTGGCCATCGTGTATTAAGAAAATCTATAACGAGATAAAGCATGTTTTCGATGACGATTTTCAATCCTGCCACGTCAACAACTACGCGGAGCATTTGGACAAGTATGCTTACAGAATGAATATTTTTGCAGCTCTAGCATTAGGGCGAAAGCCTCTCACCATAGTGTACAAGAAAATGGGGGAGATTGGATGGTGTAAGATCGAATTATTTCCGGGCGAGGTTTTTTCCTGAGAGGAATTTTTCAATTTTTCGTCCCATTTTGAGTACAGAACCGTCCCAGCAATTGATGTAGTTTTTAAATTAAAGCCCAATCTCGTTAAAAATTCCAATCCCTGCCCATGCATCGCAGTGACTAAAGAACTAACTTACAAAAAGAGGAGAAATGATAGTTAGCCTATAACAGTCTCCCAACATTATTCGGTTTTCTTTCCCTATTCCTTTCTACCTTAGGATGGCAACTTCTAGCTCGATGAAGATACTCGTTCGCCTTTAATGTGGGAGGGGAAGGCAAAAGTTTTCTATAAAACACGAGGCTCCCGACCGAGCTGTTCAGTCGCTCATCCTCCTTCGTCATATTAAGCGTTAACGTCAGCGTCAACCATTTTAATCAACATCCCTACGTCAAGCTGGGTAGAAATTTTATTTTCGCCTTGTTTTTGATCTTGAATTTCGTAGCGGTGCTGCTCAACAGGCCCGTTCCTCCTCTTCCTCCTTCCTCTTCCGCGAAGCACAGTTGGGCCGAGATTTGCTCGGGTGCCGTGCCGGTCATCAATCGAACGGTGGAAGACGATGCCGTGCTACCTTTCCTGAACAGGCTCTACCCCTTCCTAGAAAAGGATGGGTTAAAGTCTACGCCACACTTTATCACTATTTGCGAACCATTGTACGATCATTGCTTGTCGTATTCGGCCAGGGAATGGTGTTACTTGTTGTTGAAGCTCGGCGATTATGAGATCGCTCGATGAAATGGGAAATCTGCTACATCCAAACTGTCTACCCATCGTAGAAGTCACTCTGGAATACTTTTATTTCGTTCTATCCTATAACAGCACCCTCAGGCCTGGACGAAGGCCCCCCTCCCCTTCCCGGGTGATGTGGGGATGTTAAAAGAGAATGCGGATAGGTAGCTCGCTCATTCGAAGCCTAGGTTAGGGCCTTACTTTTTTCATCATTTCTTACTGTCTCTCCTACTCATTCTCTCTCCCCAATGGCCCTCGTCGTAGAAGGTTTTCGTCAGTTTAAAACACCGTTCAACGCTATCGTTTCCGGCCCCACTTCTTCGGGCAAACCGAGCTGGACTCTGAAACTGATAGATCAGTTGGACGAGATGACGGATGTCAAAGTCGAACAGATACACTGGTGTTACAACAACTACCAGTTGTGGATGGAGAAGTATAGGGACAAGATTCGATTTCACAAGGGACTTCCCATGTCGCCCAAACGATACGACGGATCGGTAGAGAAATTCATGATCCTCGATGATCAAATGGAGACCGTGAGCAACGCGGGTTGTAATATGTCAGACTGGTTCACTCGTTTCGGCCACCACAACAAGTTCAACCTCTGCTACTTGACTCAGAATCTGTACTGTCAGGGCAAAAACCAGAGAACCATAGCGCTCAACAGTCAGTATTACGTCCTGTTGCGCAATCTGAGAGACAAACGACAGATAACCACTTTCGCTTTGCAAGTTCACCTCGGCAAGACCAAAAAGTTCTTGGAGGCTTACGAGAACGCTATTGGTCTAAAAGATTTCGGTTACCTACTGGTGGACCTGCACTCCAAGTCCCATGACCTGACGAGACTCAGGACGTCTATATTTCCCGACGAGGCTCCTTACATCGTTTATTCGGTCTGAGGACGCGAGATGGAACGGGTACGCAAGCACAGCGCTCTGTTACAGACGTTGTGCAGGATCAACAAGCACCAGCGAGCGGCTCTACTGCAGAACGCCGACAAGTCTCAGATCGACTGCCTGTCAGAAATAGCCTTGAACCTTCTCAACAATCGACTCCCCGTCAGCCCTGCAGCCAGGACCAAGTTGAAAAGATACAAGAAACAGATCAGACTCATTGGCTCCAAGAAAGCGTCGTTTAAAGCTAGAAAACAGGCTCTGGTGCAGTCAGGAGGGTTCATTCAATACCTCGTCCCAGCGGCCATATCCCTCTTGGGAGGCCTGTTCAACAAGTAAAGAAGAAGAATGAGTCTGCTACGGAAGATGGTACTCCTGCCTGAAGACGAATATAAAATGAGTCGCCCGCCGATGGAGAATGCCACACTAGCATTGGCCGCTCAGCCTCACAGTTTTCAATACCTGCCCGAAGGAGCTCTCTACGGAAAACTGGTCACCATACAGACTCAGATCGATGCCATCCTGAGAAACGACAGTCTGCTTCTTGATTACAAGGCAAAATTTATAGGACAGTTGGAACAGCAGAAAGACGCTTTCGTGGAGCAGTTTAGGACCAGGTCGGCCGTCCCGACCACTGGCGCAGCCACAGTTGCAGCTACAACAACGACGACGACTCCCACTACCGTCACTGCCAGCACCTTGCTGAATCCCACGACTAGCCTCTCTCCACCCGTCCTGACACCGTCCGTGCTCTCTCCCATAACACCGCTCAAGAAGGAACAGAAGAAGAGGCCCATCTATTCGACACCCGTACCGAGGAGGTGTAGTTGGGTCAAACATCCTCAAGATTGGAAACCATGCAGCAATATCTGAACAAGATCTACTACAATGATCTGGGCGAGCCCTCCAGTTACGGCACGGTGGCCAAGCTGCAGGCCAGAGCCAAGAAGGACGGGAAGAAATACAATCTCGATCGTATCAAGGAGTGGTTGGAGCGGCAGGATGCTCACACCATCCATAAAGCGGTCAGGTATAGATTTCCCAGGAACAAGATCATTACGGGAGGAATTGCCAGTCATATGAAATGCGATCTTAGCGACGTGATCAGTCTGAAACGCTACAACGAACCGTACAGATACATTCTCACTTGCATGGACGGTTTCAGTCGCAAAGTCTGGCTTGAAATGTTGAAAACAAAATCAGCGACTGAAATGGTTAGTGCTTTTGAAAAGATGTTTCGATGCATGCCTTCCACTCCTAGCTTTCTGACTTCGGATAAGGGCATTGAGTTTCGAGCTCGAGCGGTCCAGGATCTCTTTGAAGACCTCGGCATCAAGTTCTACAGCACCGAGAACGAAGACGTGAAGTCATCCAAGATTGAACGCTTCCAGAGAATTTTGAAGACAAACACAAACACTTTACCGCCAAAGGGGCCTTGGAGTACGTGCCCGTGATTCAAAAGATCGTTGGCGCCTACAACAACAGCGTGCACTCCAGAACGAAAATGGCGCCCGACAACGTCCATCACAAAAACCACAAGCGCCTGTTGCGCAAGATCTATGGCGGATACTTGAAGAAATTGGGCCGGGCCATGGCTAGACCCACCAAGAAGAAAAACGTCCCAATGGCGGTTGGAGACCAAGTCAGAATATCCAACGCGAAGGGCAAGTTCGACAAAGCTTATCGAGGCATGTGGTCCAGAGAGATATTTTTCGTGACCACGTTCTGGTACCTAAAGGAGGGTTGGGGCACGTTACGGCGAGACTGAAAGATTACAACGGGGAAGCATCAAAGGACGATTCTACCTGCACGAACTTCAGAATGTGGTTAAAAAGGAAGGTTCGGACTATCATTGGGTAGACAAGGTCCTGAAAACGAGGGGAAAAGGACGCAAGAAAAAGTACTACGTTCAATTCGAGGGTTACGATGCCTCCCACAATCGTTGGATCCCTGGCAGAGACTTGAAGAAATTGTGATGGAGGGAGATTCTTTCTACATGACTTTGCCAGCGAACGCCAGTCTGGACCTGTTTCCGAACAATGTCCTGAACGACTACACCACCAAGCTAGCTTAGGGAGTGAGCCTGACGAGCGACTGGGAAGTGGGCCTCACCGAAGTGCAATTCACCAGGAACTGGAACAACGTGACGGAACAGAGCATCATGAACTTGCAGCTAGGAACGTGAACCTACATCAAGTTTCCCAGGTTCGATATCGACACCTACACGGAAACCGAAGCTGCCGCCGTCAAAACGGAATTGGAAGTTGGGGATAAGAGGCTGGACCAGGACGTGGTCGTCGTGGGGGTTGACCTGGTGAATTACAGGATGAAAAACATTATACAATTTTTCAACCTCTGGGTAGTCAAGGCTCTCGAGCAGCCGCTTGTCGTGTTCAGCTACGACGAGGACAAGCGACTCGTCACCATCGTCAACAAGCTCCACACGGGGGCCAGAATGTGCTTCTCTTACAGCCTATCCGTGTTTCTTGGATGGGAAAGAAAAGACGGAAAGTTCAAAGAGGGCTATTACGACATTCTTGTGGACCCGAATGTGAAACACGGAGGAGGGCCTGTGCCAATAGAAATCATCAACGACCAATTCAACGATGGAGGGTGGTGGCTGTCCTACCTCACACATCTCTCGACTCTGCCCGTCTACCTGCCCCAAGGTTTTTATCGTAGAGGAGAGGAGATCGTGGCCAGACTAAATCGACTCATGCGAGACAGGATAGATGTCGAACAGTATCCGGAATTTAATTACAACTCGGGACTGAACATGATTACTCTCATCATGCCCAACCAAGTGTTGTTCCCGGAGAAACGTAACACTAACGTAGAAATAATGGGTCTCATGATCAACAAGGCGTTGCTGAAGACGCTTGGTTTTCCAGGCATTAACATCGACAAATTTATCACGGGTGTCAAGCTAGGCAAAGAGCGACTCGCCTTGAAAGTTCTGAATAGTATTTTTGTATACACCGACATCGTGAACGAGACTGTGGTGGGAGATGTTCTGGCTCCTTTGCTACGGGTAGTGAGATTAGCCGAAGGGGATGGAACGTGCGAGATCTTCACTAAACCTTACTATCGTCCTCTCGCTGGGCACGATTTCGAAACGGTGAGGGTCTACTTAATGACGGACATGGGGGAAAAGGTGCCTTTCAGTTCAGGAGAGGTTAGCGTAACGTTACATTTTAGGCGACGTCCCTGAGCATGCGAGGACGGAAGAGGAAGGTTAAGAGGACTAGACGGAAGAGGCAGAAGGGTGGGTCTTTCAGAGGTCTTTTCAGAAAAGTTTTCCCGACAGCTAAAAAGAAACCTTTCAACTTGCTTTTGTCTATTGATGAGGTGTTGTTAGGATCGGAGCATCATTTATTTCCAGAAGGGTCGACTGATCGGCCGTGAAGCGAGATGCGCACACCCTGCGTTGGATTAGACCCTCGGGTATGCGTCGGCCACTATTGTTCGAGAAATCAGATAGGGGGAGCTCCATACTTTTCTGGCGGGCGCATACAGCGTGGATCGGGTTTTGGGATTTCCTTGGTGGGGTGTTCAGGTCGGCTCTCCCCTTTATTAAAAACACTTTTCGGAGTAGGAAGGTACGTGCTGAGAAGCGGGTCCAAGCTGGACGATGCTGGACGATGCTGGACGATGTTCAGGGAGGGACCTCCTTTAAAGAAGCTGCCAAAAATAGGTGGGAGGCGGCTAAACGCGACGCTGTTGCAGTAGCGACGGGAGGCCAGTCTGGAACGGGTCGAAAGAGGAAGAAGTGTTGCCTTGGAAAGAAAGGCCAGTCGGGAGGAAAACGACGCGTGGTTGCCCTCGTACGACGGAGCAAAGCCCCTTCGCGTCGTCGTCGTTTTCCGAGAAGTAAGGCGGACTTTTTCGACTAGAAATAGACCCACCATCCTGAAAACGTTTCATTCAGAGTTCATCATGCTGTTGAAGCCGGACAGAGATTCGGTGCCCTGCACCAAAGAAGAATTGGAACTGTTCTCCGTGCCTCCGGTTCTGGTTACCGTGAACAATGACACCTTAGTGGCTTACCATCCTCTAGACACTCTAAGCGACGGCGCCCCCATCGAATTTGTAGTGCCAGGAGCTGCCGACTGCTTGCTGGACTTGAGCCAGTCTTACCTCCACATTCGATGCAAAGTGTCAAGGGGACATCGACGACGTTGACCGCCACTAATGGCATAGCACCCGTGAATCTACTCCTATACTCTCTATTTTCTCAGTGCGACTGCGAAGTGAGCGGCAAGCAAATATCCAATTCGGACAATGTTGAGACTCTGTTGAGCCACGGTGGGGATGGCGAAAATGGACACCTTTCGACACAGTTGTGGAAGAAGGACGTTGCCGGATCCTTCGATGAGGCCGACATCACGAACGCTGCCAAGAACCTCGGTTTCGTGTATCGCAACAACCTCGTCAAATCCAGCAAGGTGGTCGATCTCTACGGCAGACCCCATAGCGACCTTTTCCAGCAAGACCGACTGCTACTCAACAACGTCGACTTTTGAGTGAAACTCACCAGAAGCAAGGATGCCTTCTGCCTGATGACTGCGGAGGCTAATCCAGACTACCGCGTTAACATCTCGAGTGCCGTCCTCTACATTCGAAGAATCATGCCATCTCCCTCGGTACTCATCGGTTTCTCGGAGGCGCTCAAAACCAATACAGCCAAGTACCCCATCCGTCGCGTGGAGGTCAAAACTTTCACTATTGCCGCCCGGTTTCGCCAGGGCAATCTCAACAATGTCGTGCTCGGAAACCTACCATTCGTTCTGCTTGCTGGGTTTCGTCTCATACAACGCTTTCAACAGCGCTTACGCCACGAACCCTATAACGTCAACTACCTCGCTCTGCAGGTGGATGAAAAAACGATTCCAGCCATTCCCTACAAGCCCGATTACACCGACGATCTGTACATGAGAAAGTATTTTTCTCTCTTCCAATCGCTCAACAAACTCACTTCCGACTCGTCGCCTCGTCTCACATATGCCGACTATCCTCGAGGCAATTGTCTGTACGCCTTCGACTTGACCTCCGACAAAAGCCAAGGACAGTGCCACCATAACCTTATTAAGCAGGGAGCTCTCAGAGTCGACGTGACGTTCAAGCAAGCGCTCACCGAAACCATTAACCTGGAGTGATGTACATGGCCCACCAAACCGTTCTCGAGATTGATCAGTCCAAGAACGTGCTGTACGAACACTAAAAAACAACCATGCAAACCCACGAACTGAGGGCCGCTGCAAGACTCCACAACAAGCTCAGGCCTCGTTTCGGCGGTGTGTACGCTTCCGACCAGTTACCCGAGACACCCTCCCGAGAAACTTACATCATCAACCTGGACCCTACGACGAAACCCGGCAGCCATCTATTTCGACAGAAGGAAAGCGAGCGTGGACTATTTCGACAGTTACGGCTTAAAACCTCGAAACGTTCATATTTTACGTTTTCTCAAGAAGAATTTTATGTTCAAAACCTACAATCGTTCGACCTTGCAGGGGCCTTGCAGCGTCGTATGCGGACAATACTGCCTGTACTTTCTATACCACAAAACGAACGGGCTGTCCATGAGTCGCATTCTAGATAAGTTTAATCCCATGACGAAAGACGTCAACAATCGTCGAGTCGTAAGATTCGTAAAGAAACATTTTAAATGGGATACGACTGAACCTTTCGTCGATGCCAACTGTCAGTACAAGTGTAAGGCCCTACTTGCTGGAGGGGAAGAGAGAGAGAGGTGTTAGTCGGGAAGTATATTCTGCTTCTTTAGTATTGTGTAACGGAATCTATCTGGAGCCTAAACTCCAGCTCGTGTTCACCTTTTTAGTATTGTGTAACTCGATCTAGTTCTGGAGGATAAACTCCAGCTCATGTACACTTTTTTTTAACATTGTGTAACTCTCATCTAGTTCTGGAGGATAAACTCCAGCTTGTGTTTGTGCCTTTATACAACAGGACCTAGCCTCTAATCTGGAGAAGGAGAGATTCCGACTTACACACGTAATAAAATATGAAAAAAACAAAGGACCATGATACGAAGGACACTGTCATCTTTCTCAATTCTACATGGTCTTAAACACCACCTGTAGGAAGGGAAAGAAAAGTGTGGTCCATGGATGAGTGTGGGAACTCTGAACTAATGTCCTTCTCGTGCGCATTGAGAGGTGAGATCTCCGACAAAGATATCCCCTCTCCGAACCACAGACCTGCTTAATACAGGCTTTTCATACCTTATTTGAGTGGCGGTCCCGTGTTAAACCCTACAGGTTTTTTGAGGTGTCGGTTAATGTTAAGTCTATGGAAGTTTTAACACAGAGGTCGTAAACTGTGTTATTACCTCTTCATTACCTCGTCCATGAATGTGTAATATTAAACACGTTCAGACATGATGATGAAGCTTCTATATAAATATGAAACGCTACGTTAGATGACAGACTTGTATCTTTTTTTCCTTTTCAGGCAGCCAGAATGTGCTGGGAAGTCCATGGAAGTCAAGATGAAAGATAGAACCAACCTGATGTTTCTTCACACTAACAATCTTCGTAACACAATCCGAAAATAAAAATATACATCCTCGTCTTTTCTCTTTCAGCCACACTAGATCCAAAAAGATAAATCCACATTTTCTCTTTTCAGCGCAACATCATCCTCACTCATAGCTCACTAGCACGCGCCTCGAGGCATGCGCCTCTTACTCATTTATAATCGTTAATGAACATCAACGCTAATGAACTCTAACATTTAGGAAATATTAAAATATATATTGTTCGACAGGACTGTCTCGCCTCTACTCAATTTACATTGACGCCATGCTAATGCGCGCACAACATCACTAAAGGCAATACGCCATGCTACATTTTATAAACTCACAAGCTCACTAGCACGCGCCTCTACTAATTTACAATCACGCCCCACAGTACTAAAAGACAATAACGTTGTAACTTACTCATTTACAATCGCGCAATAACGTTGTTACGCAAACAGTTAATGCTCTTCGACCCCAGGGCTGGGGTCGAAGAGTGGCCGTGCGCGCACAACACCACCACTAACATGACAACTGTTAGCTAGCATCGAATCAGATAGCTAGTATTTAATCAGTTAGCTAGCATTGAATCAGTTAGGGGAAAAGTTGAGTATGACCCAAATTAGCATTGTTTGTGTTAGAGGCCGTAACAGAACGCTATACTAATCTAAACTTAGGGCATACACAACTACTCACCAAACTAAAAAGAGAATTTTTTAAATGACAAATCATTTGTTAAGTGTTTGTACTGAGTGTAGCAACCTACATCATATAGAAAAAACGCTAATAAAATGTTATTTTCTATTAGTTTGAGAACCTTGATGGATTTTTTCAACAGCACCATTTTATTTATTCAGCTTTTTTTTTTTAATTCTGTGCAGGACATTCCTCCTTACAACCAATGCACGAGTTTTTACGGTATAAAAATAATGATGTAAAAAGATTTGATTTTCCAGTGAGTGACAACTCATAAATATCAGTTACATAGATTTTGGTGTTCAACTAAAACATTATTACACAGTGGTTAGTGAAAACTTTGGGCCTTTGGTGCATAAATACTATTTAGAGAAAGCGCACACAATTTTATTTTATTTTCTGCTGTCTACTTAATCTTCTCTTTTCATGGGCCTTCTACTGCTTGGTGAAATCACTTTTACCCCTCTTCCCCTTTCATAACATTATTAGTGGCTGTGGATTGACGGCTGATAATGATTCAGATTTAGGTCAGCCAACAGAGCTATAAAAGCATGACTGTCCCCCTTCTTTCTTATCATTTAAAGGAAGGCAGCCATTTGGCAATTTTTATTCTGCAAAATAGGTTTAAACTGACTGCATTTCAAAATCTACATAATAATTCTGGATCGCGGCTGAGCTGATAAGAAAAGAGCCGTTAAGAAAAAAGGTAAAAGGCCGGACAATCACTTTAATGGCTTCTCATTGTTTTCGTGCACGTGTAACGTCTTTGATATGATGATATGTTTATTGAGCAGAATGCAAAAAAATTGCGGCCTCCAAGCCATTCGCTCAGCCTATGCTACTTAAAAAAACTAACTTAAACTAACTTAAACCTAAACAAACAAGCCAGAAGATGCCTAAACAACAAAAAGACAGCAGTCCGAGCACACCTGGACCCCACATACACACACTCTAGTCCAAAACTCAATCCGTGGGAGCGCAGAGAAGGACGAGGAGCAAGGGGGAGCAAAATACACAACAAGGGCCAAGGGGCATGTTCACAGGACGAACCGTTGCGTAGCCCGGCAGAAACCAAGGACCCGACCCAGGGACCCACAGCCAGGCACAGAATGAGGTGGAACCCCCAGGACCCCAAGTAATTGATTCCCTCCCATATAAACAAAACGACGTTGTGTGGCCCAAAGAGGGCACTCCAAGAGAAAGTGATGAACCGTTTCAGCACCACCACCGCACGCACAATCCGGCGACCGCACCCAACCAAGGCGTGCAAGATGTGCGCGAAGCTGCACATGACCCGTCTCTGCGGGAAAGACTGTTCAGGAGCCGCGTGCAGGCTGTAGAAGGGTGGAGGGCATACAGCTGTCGCCCCGTCGCACAAACGGCCCAGGCCGCAGCCCACTCTTTCTGAAAGACCCTACTCACAGCCGGATGCAGGTCACGAGGACCCAGAGCGAAGCGAACCATGCTACACCCCCCACCTGAACCCCGACGGGCCAAGCTATCTGCTAGCTCGTTTCCAAAAACCCCAGAATGGCCCTTGACCCAACCGACAGACACCCGAAGACCCCGGAGATTCAGGGCAAACAGCTTCCACCCGATTTCCAACGCAAGCGGGTGGGAGCACTGAAGTGACTGAAAGCAACCCCGAAGGAACCCCATCCCCGCAAGGGAGTCAGTCAGAACGCAAAAATATGGGAACTGCTGGTCAGCACCCACATCAAGGGCCACAGATACAGCAACAAGTTCGCCCACAAAGGCTGACGGAAGAGCGTCCAACGTGTAACCATATTCTAGTTGCAGACCTGGGATGCACACCCCCACCCCACCCCTACCCTCTTCCTGCATAAAGCAACGGTGCCTAACAATTCCTGGTGCACCTGCTAAGGATTGAAAACTATCCTCCAAACCGTTGATTGTTGATGGGTAAAATGAAATTGGCCGCTGGAAATGTCGATGCTATGGCTTATTTAATTCGCAGATGAAGGCTTTCAGAGCTGAGCTCCGGGCAAACGGGAAAACGGGTACGGGCTCTATTGTGCCCGGGAACGATGCTTGAGCTTGCCAATTTTTAAAACGGTGCATCCAGTGATTTGAGCCATGGGATGCGCTGATTGAATGAGCGAAGCGAACGAAAACCAGCGTTTGTCAGCCAGTATGCGCAAAAATTGGATTGAAGAAACTTAACTCGGTGAAACATCCAGAATATTGTAATGGTACATCTAACACCAGCCGTGCGTAGCAGGGGTTTCCTCTAGTTGTAAATAATTGGTTCAAGATTTATTTTTGAAGCAAAAACTACTACAAGTCTAGAGGTCAATGACAGCAGAAAAAGTAGGCAAACAAAAACATACTCTGATGCTAAGAACATACGTAGGGTAGATTGGCTTTTAACAGGCTAAAAATGTAACTATTTTAAAGCAGAAGAGGTCAATACTGACTGCTAACAACAAAAAATTTAGGCTTAAACTTTTTTTTTATTAAAAGTGAGACTTTAAAAGGTAGCATTCTAAACTGTCTGTTAAGAAGAAAAATATTTATTTTTGAGACTAAAAATCTTAGAGAGCACCAGTCTTAAGGCACCAGTCCAGATTGTCTGCTAACAGCTAAAATTCTGTTAAAATAAAACCACAAAATGAAATGGCGCAGGGGCTTCACTGCATAGCCTGTGTCTCAATACATCAGTCAGCATAGACTGCTAACTAAAAAACTAGGAGATCAGTGGTCTTAAGGCTTCAGTCAATATAGACTGCTAACTAAAAAATTTATTTATTTTTAAGAGTCAATAGTGACTGCTAACTAAAATAATAACCACAAAAATAAAGCCACCAGGGGCTTCACTGCATAGCCTAATAAAGCTTGACCTACTTTCACTTCAGTCAGCTTATCTTTAATACCTACTATTAACTTCCCTTTATCGACTCTTCCCCATACCCTAGTGGTTAAGTCGGTAGTGCCAACTCATCTGTTAATCCCATAGACTGTGGATCGAATCTGGCTCCTGCCTTGATGTAGGAGAACACTGAAAAATGTCAACTGGGCCACTCGAATCTCACCAAAAGGAAACAGAAACAAGAAGTCTAAAATACCAACAGAGAAATCAAAGGTCAATCGAAGGAGCTCACAAGAAACAAGATTGCTGCTGACAAGAAGCAAGATAACAATACAGGCTGCCGTGCAGCAGCTGTGACGTCACTTCCATCCCTGGGCAGCTGATCCTCTCTCTGTGGCCTGTATAGACGTCGTTGCATTGTTAACCCACAAAAACTCGGACTTTAAAGACAGTTATTCTATCCCACATGCCTGAATTCGGAAGGAATTCGCGGCAGAAATTTAGGAGCTTGCAGAAATTTACTGCTTGTACATCACACTAGTTATTTACCAATTAATCTATCCTTTAGAATAAGTTAAGATATACAGATATTTGTCTGTTATCTCAGTCTTTGGCAATCAGCTATCGAAAGGCAAAAAACAATACTTTGTTTTACAGGGGCGCCTGCGTCTCCAAAAATCGTGCGTGTTTTTTTTATGACTTCGCTTCTCTTTCTTAAGAAACAGGCGCACGAGATCTACCAACAATTTGTTTTATTACATGTAACATGCAGACTGGCAGATGGCAGTTCTTCTTTCTCTGGTCACCTACCCAAGTCGGTAGTGGATTTTACCAAAGGCTAAAAATAACTATTGTAGGCCTAGATAAAATTGTATGTCAACTTGCCAAAAAAATTGTTCTTAGTATCTGTACAGGCTAAATTTTGCTATAAAAAATAAAAATAAAACCCGCATGTTGCGTTAGAGTGATAAAACTCCTGTAAAACAGGATACTTTTTTCCCCCTAACACAGGAATACTTTTTTACACTTAAGGTTTTTTTTTTTCAGCCAATGAATGAAGTAACCTATGTAACTCAGTCTTCAAATCGGCGCGCACCCATTAACTTTGAAAAGTTAAAATTACGGTTATCAAATGTAAATTGGCCCTTTCTTTTTATGGGAAATGATTCAAATGTTGACAGTCTTTGGACTACCTTTACAAATAATCTTCAATTCCATATTGAGGCTACCCAATACGCAGTACGTCCTAACAGTAGAAATTCTTCACGTTCTATCCCATCTAATATCCGAAAGTTGGGTGTTAAAAAATTAAAATGTTGGAACAGACTTAAAAAATCAAAGTCTCCAGACAGCAAACAACTTTACGATAAGTTGCGACTGGCCTATTCCTAAGCTGTAAATTCTTATGCCAGGCGTGAACACCATACTCTGGATAAAGGTGATCTTGGCTCGTTTTTTCGCCTGTACCGTACCAAAACACGAACTTCTAGAACTTTTCCACCACTCTTAAAATCTGGAAGTTATATTACCTCCAACCTCGATAAGACAAACCTCTTAAATTTAATCTTTCTTGCTAATTGGCAACACTTCACATAATCAAGCATCAGAGATTGTTTTTTCCAAAACTGCACCCGTGAACACCATATCTGAGCTTTCCTTCAACCGGGAAAGCCTACTCACCATTATTGCAAATCTCAAATCTAGTAATGCATTGGGACCAGACGGCTTTTCTTCCAATTTCTTTAAACTTCTTGCGAGCGAACTGGCAGACCCACTGACATTCATTTTTAACTTCTCTTTCAAAACCGGCACACTTCCATCATGCTGGAATCAGGCAAATGTTATACCTGTTTTTAAGAAGGGAAACCCTTCTGATCCCACAAATTATCGTCCTATTGCTTTGATCTCGGTAGCATATAAGTTAATGGAATCTAAAAACCGGGTGGTTCTATTAAAATTCCTTACCGAGTATAATCTCATTAGCTCGGACCAATTTGGGTTTTTGCCGAAAAGTTCTATTACACACCAATTACTTCTGTGTCTGGACCGTTGGTCCTCTGCATTAGATATTGGTGTTCCATTTGATACTATATATTTCGATTTTTGTAATGCTTTCGAATCAGTTACACATTCTAAATTATTAGTAAAACTGGTAAATATCGGTGTTCGAGGTAAACTGCTTACTTGTATCACTGCTTTCAACGTGTCAAAATTGATGATTCATTTTCTTCTTGGGGTAAGCTTTCTAGTGGCGTCCCCCAAGGTTCTGTACTTGGGCCTATTTTCTTTGTCATATTCCTCAATGATCTTTCCTTCGAACATGCTAATGACAATAGATTCATTTTAAATTTGCGGATGACCTAAAAGCGGGTTCCCTTGTTGTCAACTTAACAGATGGTTTCCACTTATCTGAAGATATAAACTATATCTATAATTGGTATAGTATATTGTATACTAGTATATAGTATACCAGATGTATAGTATACAGTATACTATATGTATAGTATACAGTATACTATATATAGTATACTATATACTAGTATACAATATACTATATAGTATACTAGCATATTGTATATAGTATACTATATATCTAGTAATCGGTATATCTATAATCTATAATACTAACTTTGGCAACTGCCCCTTTCCTTGAGTAAATGCTATACATTCCATATTGGTGAACGGAACCCTGGCCTACTTTACTCAATGGCGAATTCCAACCTAAACGTTGTAACAAATATCTGCGACCTTGGGGTCTGGTTTTCAACAAACCTTAAATGACCCTACACTGTCAAAATATTTCTGCTTTGGCTTTTCGTAGACTTGCCTTAATACGTAAATGTTTTACTTCAAACCACCTCGAAATTAAGATTAGCGCTTTCTGCGCCTTTGTTCGCCCAATTTTGGAATACGCCAGTCCGGTTTGGTCCCCACACCTGCTTCAGGATATTGATGTCCTGGCGTCGGTTCAACGTTCTTTCACCCGACAACTACCCGGTTTGACATCTTTACCTGCTGGTGAACGCCTCAAAATTTCAGGAATTGAGCTATTGGAGCTGCGTCATCTGCGGGCAGACTTAGCTTAGACATTTCAGATTTTGAAGGGCTTTCTGCCAGTCAATTATCCCTTTTTCGACTTAACGACCCCATTTAAGACTCGTGGTCACTCATTAAAGCTATCCTTGCCAAAGTTCTCCACTGAATATCGGAGATTTTTTTTCGCTGTTTGCGTCGTTGGCGTGTGGAACTCCCTTCCGGAATCTTTAAACAACGTCTGGCTTTTTGCCCCCTAAATAAGTTTTTAAAACGCACCTACTAACGTTCGTTCGCTGTTTCCTTCATATCACTTAACTCCTAGGGCCAGTATAAGAGGCATGCCCTTCTGTATCCTCACCTGCACTTGCAGGCAAACTTTTACTATTATTATTATTATTATTAAGTACTTTACTTTTTTCATTAGTTTTGCCTTTTCCTTCTTAATTGCAAGTATAGCCACTCCATCTATTTTCTATTGGCTCCTTTTTCACAGAAGATTATTTAAATTTCAAAAGTGATCTTTCAGTAGTTGCACTATAACAGGTAAAGTGCAATACAATATACGGAGACTGTTGCCAATTCAGACATGAAGGTGAAAGTCGTAGAATCCAGAAGAACCATATTATTGCATGTTTCTGTGCTGTAATAAAATAAGTGCTAGCTACAATAGGTGTGCAAACAGCCCTATTTTTGCATTTTGTATGTCAACCATTCTGCGTGCTATCCATAAGAGATTTTAGAAAATCGTCAATATCAGACTATTTCTCTACTCGAGCGTACACAGCACAAAATAATCAGGCTTGGCTGGTGCCCCCTGTCCCCCTCCCCCAGGTTGGCAGTGGCCAGTGTGTTTTGCCCAGTCTCGCCCTGCAGTGTGCTACAGTGTGCCATGTTAATAAACCAGATTTCAATCTCTGTGTCAGGGCCGTAGGAAGCAAATCTGAAGTGGTGCGGCTATGGCGGAGCCCCGGAAGCTGAAGCAATTTTCCGTACTGTATTGCCTTAGCTGGCTTCTTAAGGCCACGTTTGAACAAAATTCTCAAGATTTTATTAGTTAATTAAAATATGGTTCAAAGTTTTACTGCAGTAGCCTAATTATTTGACTTTAAAAAATAATGCCAGTTTAGAGATTAGGGTATTGTTGTTGGTTGGTACCATGTCAAAATTCTGAGCGTCGGATAGTATCCATTAAATCACCGACCGATATTTGGTAAATCCTTCACGCCATGTTTACGTCTAGAGACAATGTACTCTCGCAGCAGGTACGACCCACGTTTAGCTAATAGGGAAACATTTGAATAATACTTCTAAATTATGACAAAACGATAAAAAAAAACTTTTTAAACTATTAATTTATACAAAAATGCTACCAAGCAAATATCTTTTTTTTTAACTGCTTAAAACATAAAAAACTACATAAATAAATCTGGGTGCAAGAATGTTGAAATCAACCACTAGAGTGCAGCACCATCCCATGCAAACTGACCATGTTAATGCAAATATTGTATGGTGTTTCATCGACTTCAATAGTGACATTATGAGCATTTGCATCAAGCCGGATTCGTGGGTTGAGTGACGAGTTTAGAAGTTGGTTGCACCATACAGCAGTATCAAATTTCAGCATTTACTGTCAGCGCAGCGTATGCAGCGATGCTGTTCAGTGCAACAATATATCTAACTCTATGGTTCAGTGGCTAAATTCCGGAACTATTATAACGGCGTAGCAGGAAAATTTAGCGTTGCTGCCTCCTGGATTATGAACGTCGCATCATGTCTGCAAGCTTTTTTCCCCCGGAAAAGTGGTGCGGCCATGGCCGGACCGGCCGCACCGGGTTTTACGGCCCTGTGTGTTTATGTTGAGACACCCCATCCCTTAATTTTGGTCTACAAAATAGAGACCTCCATTTGCTATTTGCTGCTTCGTGATAAACACTTGTTTGAACAAGGTACTGTCCACGTTTGAAAAAGTTTTATGAATGCATTATATCATTAATGCATGTTTAATTCTACTGTAGACTCTGATTTGACAAAAGTAAATAATCTCCGTCAAAATGTCAGTATACTTGGATTTAAAGTTTAAAACCAATGGACTTTGCTTTTAGCTTAATTTAACTTTACGAACCTGTTCTGTGGTTTATAGAAACAGTATTTGGTGGGAGGTTGGGGGTGGGGAGGAGACGGCACCAGCCAAGCCTGGTTATTTTGTGCTGTGTATGCTCAAATAGAGAAACAGTCTGATATTGACGATTTTCTTAACTCATTTATGGGTAACACGCAGAATGGTCGACATACAAAATTAAAAATATGACTTTTTTCACACGTAAGATGGTTCCAGATACTGCTTTATTACCAATTGTTGAAAAAAATTTAATATCTCAACAGAAGCGCTGTTTAAATCCGTAAAACGAACATGGTCGTGGTTTTGTTGGTCTTTTTATGAATAATTTCTCCCACGTTTTTATTTGTAATTTCGTATTATTTTACATTTTCATAGTGCCACGAATCACTAATTCTAATGTTTATTAAATATAAAAGATTTGCACCAAGTTTCCATGTTCTATGACACTTTTTTTTTTAATTTAACGGTCATGTAATACTATGGAGATTGCAGCCTTTGTTGGCCCTAATGACAATGCGGCAGTGGGTCAAAATGAACTACAGTAATTGCCATTTCCTAAACAGACCAACCCCCCTGTTGAGCGGCGAGTATTAGTCTCTAGGTACGTAGAAACATCAATAGAACTGCTAGGACAAATTAACCACTGAGCTACAAATGTAGTTTAAAAATTTTATTGGTTACACAAATTTACAGCACTTTTAGCAATAACAAAATAGGCTAGCTTCTAGGAAATATATATAGTTGTTTAATGTATAGTCAAAAAATGAAATATAAAACTTGTTAAATTTGTAAAATGTTGACAAGCTAAATAAAATAGATTATAAAATGTATCATGGTAACGAATACCACTTTCTGTCTTGGTGATACAAAATTGTTAACATAAAATATTATTGTTTGTAAGTTAGAATGCAAAATGTCCTGCTGAAATTGACTTTAAATAAGCTATTTCAAAGGCATCAAAATATTATAAAGTGCGCCTTTTTAAATTTGAATACTGAGTATTTTTTTTTGTATTTAGTACAGACGTAGTACAACTGGGTATACAAGAGTTTACAAAATGAATGACCTTTTTGTGTGCCAGTTATTCTACCCTTCAAAAATCCATTTACAAATACCAGGTGTCAACAAGACAAAGTATTAATCACTAACAAACCAGTTTTCCAACAAGTTTTTAATAATCACAACGTGTCTGGTTCCGAAAATAGCTGAAGTTTTCAAGCTATGACTATAGAGTTACAGCACCTACTTTAGAATACTGCATCGTTGTACAAGATACATTGTAACAAATAACTCACAATGTAGAGTTGTTTCTAAACTAGTACATTTACATACACGAAAAAAAGTTTTATAACAACGTTATACAGAAGAAGTATAATTACAAAAATGCAAAAGGTATTAAAATTGAAGATCAAAGAAATAGGAATGCTTACAAATCAGGTAAAACACACATAGCAATTCATGGAACAAAAGCATACATACAAATTTTTTAAATATTTTCTCAAAAGCATGTATCATAATTTATGACAGATTTATTCTATGTAAGTTATGGTTGAAAATTAATATAAGGGTCGTATACCGATAGACTGGATTAGAATAATAACAAACAATGTTTTGCAGGAATTTGAGCATGGCTTCCAAGCATTTGCAACAATACCAAAGTTATTTTGAGAAGTAGGGTAGTTTTGTGTGACCAATGGGAGAGAAGAAAATGCAGGCAATGCCAATGAACACTGCAAATATCTACCTAACTATGCATCTTGCACTGAAATTATACACCAATATCTATATAATTTGAAAATCTTTCTCGTACATTTGTGTCATATTAAGACAATATTTTCTTATTAGAATGGTATTACATAGTTGGAATAACAAAATTCATACGCTGAATTGCCATGAAAATAATTTTTTTTTTTAAGGTCCAACAACTTTATGAGCTAAATATTGTTGCAAAGTAACCGGAGGAGTTTTTTTTCCCCTCATCATTTGGGGAAGTCGAAAGCTATTCTGCATTGAATGATTAAAAAAAAAAGACTTGTGACATACCGGTTATTGATTACTGGTTTTTTATTTATGTTGCAATTCTTATATGTGATTTTCCTGTTTATTTTTTATTCTTTTTTTCCCTATCTAATTACATTTGTTACTAAATGAAGTGTATCCAGTACACCTAATGTTTCTTAATAGCTACAGCACCTGCCTAAAATCCAATATACCAAGTAAATGACCAATATTCTATTCTATAAGGTGAGGTTCCCCTTGTAATGTACATACAGGGAAAAAAGTTACAAGTACAAATTGTGATGGTAGAAATATTCTAGTACTGTAAAGCTAAGTTTGGAAGTAATGTTTATAAAGTAATGTGCCAATTTAGGTTGCACGACCTAACATTTCACCATTGTGGAAGTAGATTTAGGCACTGAAGTCTAAGCAGCAGTATAGTTTAGGTAATTAATATTCCTGTACATGTACATTAATTCGCAGCATCATATCTTATAGCCTTTGAATTGGCCATCTGTTATTGTCTGAAACATTTAGAGGTAAATAGCTAATTTTTTACCACTGAAGTAGTAATCACATGCATAACAATGCAGGTAATATAGTGATACAAACTAAAACTGGAGCTAAGTGCAGTAAACACTTCAAGCTTTTTAGAAAAATTGAGAAACAACCTTTACACATAATACAAGTAGATCTCGTTATTGTTCAAATAATAACCCTAAGGCTAATAACTGATACGGCTTGCGGGCTTGACTTAGACAATGTAATGAGGTAGCTGCCACGCTTATGGGAACTAAAACACACCTTCAACCACTGGTTTTGTTAAAAGTTGCTTGAACACACAGCAACACAGATTGAGGCATTGGTTTAATTTTTCCGTGCTGACGGTGGATCACAGTTGAATAATTGCTTTTACTTCAAAGTAAAATTTACTGTACCAAAAAATTTGACAGATTGAAGTCTCTTTAGATGCCTTTCGTCACCAACCCTAATAATTTTGGTCACCCGGCATAATTAGTATTTAGAAAGTAAACAATTAATACATATGGTAAAAATGAATGCCATGGAAAGTAATGACATTGTCCAAAGGAAATGGACCTATGACAAGACACACGTGTTCGTATTAAAGTAAACTATTTTGCCTATTCGCAGCATTCAGAATTGTTGTTTATATGAACAAAATGTTGCACATGAAACAATGATACTGTGTACCTAATAAAATTCAGGTACAATAAAAATTGGTATGATGCATAACACACTTGTGGATACAAATATGTACTGTTTCACCAATGGCATTGAATGAGTCACTGAAAGAAACAACTCTTACTAACGTGTAGATATAATGCTTACAGGTAATGAAAATGTCCAGATAAATCCATAAGAATTCAATTCAGGTTGCATAAGACCCAAATTGCAATGACAAATTTTTATCAAAGCCCTTTTTAAACTTGTTATATCTTCTGCTTGAACACTATGAAGGCATCTATCAAGTAGGCGAGACCATTCACTACCATTACAGACTGAAAAAAAAATTAAAATAATCTTAATGGCAGTTTATATTTTACTGTGTAGGTTTTAACATTGAGATGATTAAAAGCTGGAGGTGAAATTCTTTGACAGTCTCAAGGTCAGCATTTGCCAAGAATGTTCTCATTAATCATAGTCAGGCGGCTAAGAGACAAAATTAGGGCCAATTGTGCATTTTGGTATAAAACCCATTTCAATTTAAAGAGAACTTGACATTTCAATTTGGAGAATAACACTTGCACCCCCAAAAGTGTAGAAAAACAAAACTACCCTTCAACTTTCGAAGAAACAAACTGTTTTTCTTCTTCAGAAGTAACACTAAACATACTAGAAAAGCGTTCGTTCACATGCTGCAGACGCACAAGCAACAAACATTTTGTTAAAGTCAAGCATGGGCATCTAGATTCTCTATGTATCTTGCGTGTCGTGTGTGGAGGGCTGCTGTTGGCGACGTTGCAGCTCCCATTAGATGTTTAGCTTGGCGGTCAACTCGGGGATGATAATGTTTTTGACATTTTTGTATGTGAGGCACGTTAAATTCATGAGGGGTACGCGGCGGCAAGAGAAACGTTTGATAGCTAGTGATTCAAGAACTCTTAAATGAGCTTCTTATCTAGAGTTACAATGAAGAAGGACAAAGGCTTGGGCTCATGCTATTTCCTGACTGCTTTTATGGTGATGTTGAGCAATTCTGTTGCTTCTGTCCTCGTCGGGTTGCTCGTATGTGCTCCAGAAGTCTTACTTCCAGTGTCTTTTGGTTTCACCTCTATAGTGCTGTGCAGCTGTAGAGTGCTGTGCACCTGAAATGTTCCGAGCAGCAAAGACACCTACACTCCTACAACCTTTTTGACATCGGCACTTTATTATCACCCTACAGCCCTCATTAGCCTGAGGCTGTGTTTCAAGACAGGTTTCAACTTGTTTTGTTGCTCGGTGCAGCCAAAGTACGCAACATCGGGAACTGATCGAATCTTCCTAAGCGCTTTTTACCAGACATGATCTGTTTGGTGGGCACAGAGCCAGATTAAGGGGGGTGCTTTGGGTGCTGAAGCACTGGGCCACAGGCTAAAAAGGGCCTCAAGGGTGCCTCACGATCACGGTTAAAATAAAACAAGGAACTATTTTAAATAAAAAAAAAATTTACTTTTACAAAAAAAAATTGTTAAAAAGATTACTTTTTTTCCGGGAACTAAGGGGAGGAGAATAGGGCCACAATAAATCTTACGCACTAGGGCTCTACAAGGTTTAATCCGGCCCTGGGTGGGCAGAATGTAATACATGTAGTTAGTCCTTAGTTGGTTGTAGTAGTTGGTTGTAGTATGTCCTTAGTTGGTGGGATATCCTCACTCTCTGTACCTTTTTGGGTGAAGTGTTGCACCCTAGCTTTGTCTACGTTTTTTTCATCACTGCACCTATTGAACATAAAATCTGATACTCAAGAAATACAAAGGAGGAAGATAAAGTATGTAGTAAATATACTACATTTAGTCTGCATAACTCACAATATCTTACCTGTCATAAAGTAGGATGGGAAAATGCTCGATAACATCTAGTGCTGAAACCACATCTACAGTGTAGAAAGCTGTTGTCACTTTCCCATAAACATCCATGTTGACTATGCAGACTTTTTTTACCTGGTCCATTAAATTTGGACGTTGTATCACAGCCTGTGAATGCATGAAAAGCTGGAAGACCTTTGCACTCTGAGCCTTTTGTCGACATTAACCTGACATTGGTGTTGGAGAGGTACTAGCTTGACCGAGAATCCATCAGGTTTACTCAGACGGATGTACTTTGGGCCAGCAATGGTTCAACTAAATGTATGAAATCATGGAAAATGGGCAGTATCTACTTGAATTTGTTACCCTGTAATCATGAAGAGGCTGATAGTGGAATATTCCTTTTCACCTTAGATGGTAACCAGGAAGGCTGTGAATAAATCATGGTAACGACTGTGCATACAGACATCATTGTCTTCACCTTAGGTTTGGAACAGAAACTCTACTGTAAAGAACTTTGGGTCACACTGGGCTCATCACCGCCACAGTAAGGTTGTTAAGCCTTTCTGCCAATGTCAGAAATCTCGGAGTAAAGAAATGTGAAGCTTTTCCTGATTTTCAGTCACTTACAGGCTGTGATACAACGTCTAAATTCAACAAAATATGTAAAATAAAAATGCATGGTCAACATGGATGGTTTTGGGAAACTGACGACAGCCTTTCGCACTCACAGCAACATACCCTCTACTGAAGATGCGGCTTCAGCACTACATGTTCAACAAGCATTTTACCGTCCTACTTTATGAGAGGTAAGATTATATCGGCCATGCAGGTTAAATGTACAATTATGGAATATACTTACTATATACTGTTTGTTTCCTTTGTATTTTTATTTTTTGAGCGCCAGATTTTATCTTCTTTAGGTGCACAGCTGAAGTAAATGCGAACAAACCTAAGGTAGCAACTCTTTACCCAGAAAGGTAGAGATACTAAGACTATCCTACCAACTAAGGATGACTGTATCTACATGTGCTGTGATCTGTCTGCCAATCAGGGCACGTTTGGTGTCAAGTGCTTAGGAAATTACAATCAATTCCCGGTCCTACAAACTTTGGCTGGACAAAGCCAACAAGACAAGTGAGCCTTAATAACACATCCTCAGGCTAGTGAAGGCTGTAGGGTTATAAGAAAGTGCGGATGACAAAAAGGTGGTAGACACAGGTGTTCATGCCACTCGGAACAGCTTAGTGCACATCATGCTGAAATGTGCTGGTTGCGATGACAATTAGGAAAACAGTCACCAATGAGATTGCTGCTCTTCTGTACATTAAACTTATCTAGTTAACCATAAAACATATTCCGTGTTCGCACACATGTTCAAAAATGCTTTTCCATTCTTTTCCAGACCTATTTTCTGACTTTTAAATACAAGTTAGGACCCGTATGGCACATAACAAATTGACGAATTGTTGTACTTTTGATGTTTCCGATCAATTTAATTAAATTATAACGGTATACTTGTTGACTACTTCGGGAAATCACTTCTGTAGGCAAGAAACACTAGTAGTATGCAAAATCTATATATACCGTAAATCGTGTATTAAAAGCCCAGTTGAAGCTAAAGCCCACCCCCTAAAATGCTGTAAAGTCAAACTCATGAAATAGTGGAGTTAAAGCCCACCCCTCAGGTTGTCGTTTTTCTACGAAAAATTACCTAAAAGTTATATGGTGTGAAAAAGATAGTACTGCTTGCTATGTTTACTGGCCCCTTCTCCCTTCCTGTAGTAATAGTGGACTCGTCCTTTAGCTCCTAGCACCTGCACAAGGCCTGGGCGTCTCTCACCGAAGCCTCCTCCCTTCTTCACAGCAATTAAAAGGATGTAAGAATTGGTCTTTCAGAGATCGTTCAAAAGCTTCGAATTTTCTGTAATAAATGTCCAGAAAAGTTAGAAAATTGATAATTCTTGATTTAAGGCCCCCCCCCCCCCCCCTATTTTTGCCATATTAACTGCATAAGCCCATGGGCGTTTAATCCACGATTTACGGTAATACGGAGCAGGCGGCTAAGTCACCGGCCACGCCATTCCGTCCTACAATCAAGTACCCCACCCTGTAGACGAGATTCGCCTTCAAATTTGGGTTGGGACACTTTTCCAATGTCTTCAAACAGATGGCGCCACTTACAAAACCTGCCATGACGCCGTCTATTGATGGCCTTGGACTACAAGCAGGGGCGTAGCGAAGGGTATTTTGTTGGGGGAGCAGAGAGGCAAAATTTACCGACTTTTCTTTCAAAATTTGCGTAAATTTGCCAACTCACCCACTCCAGCTAGGGGGTCTGGGGGAGTGCTGTGAGCTTTCCCAGTGGGAAGCTGACGGATTTTTAGATATTCTAAGACCTTTCTTGGCTTCAAACAATATGTTTTAGACATTTCTAGGCTCCACATAAGTGAAAGAAAATATATGAACCGTAGAAAAAACGCTTTTTTAAAAACAAACAAAAAATAATTTCCATGCCCTGACTAAGGGCGAATACAGAAAGTTTACCAAAAAATCAAAGGAAATTTTTTTTTTGCTGCGGCCGCGTAGACTTTTGAACAGGGTTACCATCCCTCCCACCCAACACACATAAACTTACACTATTCCTTATTTTCGGCCCTAGTGAAGTCTAATGAAGGTCACAGTAAAAAGGGCAGGTGCTCCAAAGGGTCAAAGGGTTTTAACGAGCGTTAACCGCACCCGATCATTCGCCCGCCGCAGCCCTGCTTGGTTGTAACAATACTTTGAGGGAAACTACATTCTGTAGAAAATCTTTAACCAGTTCGCGTAGTAGAAAGGTACACACAAATGCAAAGTGGAGTGATATGAAGGAATATTAGACTAACGAGGGACTGATTTTTGCACGGCAGGAAGCACCTTGCAGGTGCCTTTATCAAAAAAAGGTAACACACGATCACACGTTCGTTTCATTAAAGAAGTTACCTACTAAATACAGTGCTTTTTCTATGTGTTTCGGCTAGTTCTTTTTAGTGAATTACTTTTTTTCTTCTATTTCTGCACATTTTTTTTGTAACTGTTCCTTTCTCTTGTGTGTGTACGGAGGGGGGAGGGTTGGACCTAACGGTGTCTTTAGAGTCCGCTGGATCCTGCATATATGACCTACTCCTAGTTTTTTAAGTATGAAAAGGTATGATTTATTTAAAAAATAGGACCTTGTTTCGTTTCTGTAGTCTAGCACCAATCAGTCTTTTTTGTTCATTCCAACCTTTATATTATTGCGACCATTTTCAACTTAACAGCACGCAGAGAAGAAATTTTACTGTTTTAGAATATCACGATATAACTCAAGAATAATTTACTGTAAGTCGGCATTCCATGAAGCAGCAATGTAGAGCTATGAATATAAATTCGGTATTTTAACCAAGCCTAAAGTTGAGATAGTTCTCCGTATGTGACGCGAGCAAACTGTAGAAACCTTATTTTGCAGTATTCAACAATCTTAAAACGTTCAAACATTTTTTTTAGCCAGAGTCGGCAAATGTTTTATGTATTATTTTGTGGTCAAAAGTTTTTTTTATTCTAGGGTAGCTGTTAGTGTTAGTCTCGTATTTTTTTTTTATATCCAATGCCTAATTGCTTGGTTGGCTGTTAAACTAACTGATTCGGCTATAATTAGGACAAATTATAACTTGTATCCAACGGTTTAAGGTTGAAAATTTTTTTGACTACCTCACCTTTTTACTGCTCCATCTAACTCGAACGGGTTTGACAAAGCATCAGTTTGTCTGACTTGGATCGTTCTGCCGCCCTGGCAATGCTTTTCATGCTTGTTACGGTAATCGTTGTCAAAACTACATGCAGTGCACTCCAACTTTATACGCATTCTTGGTTTTTTACCTGTACCAAGATTGCCCATACTCATTTTGACGGTCGTGCAAATGTTGAACGAAGTGACTTACTGACTGTTGTCGCTTTGCCGACAATGAGTTCGCAACAGGTTGATCGGGGGGGGGCCGGGGGATTTTCCAGAATTATTTCCTGTTTCAGCCGGAGGAAATATTTTATTGAAAAGCAACTAATTCCCGATTTCTCACTCTGCCTTAATATGCAGTCACGGTCAACTTACCCCTACGAACAGTCCAGATCTGGCCCAGATATGGCCAGATCTGTCCATATCAGGACTTCCCAGATCTGGATGACTTTCCAGATCTGGCCAGATATGGTAACTGACAGATCTGGATGTTCCTGACCTGGCCGGGTCAAGAGTTCCCAGATATGGATGAATTTCCAGATCTGGCTAGATATGTCCATATTCCATATCTGACCAAGTCACGAATTCTCACTGGATGAACAACCAGGGTGTAGTGTATGAGCTAAGGTGTAGCTAACTAGTGTTAGCTACTTTCATTAACATCTCAAGTGGATACCTCAAGTGGCCTTATATCTATTCTTGTTTAGTTGTATGCACACCCACTAGGGTGTCTGATGCATAATAAAGTATATAAGGGCTTGCTGGCCTTGCCAGTTGTTGCCTAGCTCTAAACTACTCCTCTACTCGTTACTCTGTCCAACCACACCTTGATGGTGTGGGCCCTTGCTAAGTTAGAACCCACATGTGTAGTAACACATATGTTACATTGGCGACGAAGGTGGGATGATTTAGTTAAAAACCTAACTTAACAGCATACCAGAACTGGATTAAGTTCCAGGTTGGTTTTGCAACCTAGACAATTGGTAAACTCAGGCTTAAATGCTATGGGGAACCAATTTAGGCAAATGAAGATTACCTCACCAAAAATCCAGGACTGACTGTTAGTAGACTGATTTCTGAGGTGGCAGCTCGGATAGCAGTTGAAAGCAGCCGAAGTACACGTTGGATCAGCGATTTCTTGTTCGGCCGGCAAGGGGAACGTTTGATTACCCGTTCTTCTTGAATTTGGAGGTATTTGTAGGAGTTAAGTCCCTCGTATGGGTGAAGACTTGTTCGCAAGTGTGCCACATCAAAAAGCATTCTGCTGGCATAGTGTCGGTTGGAATGCGGTGCATTGCGTGCAAGTAGGGGTTTAGGCAGCCAATTGTTGATTTGTTAAAAACTCATGACTTGTTCAGGTTTTACGGAGTAAAGAGCAGATTAATTGTTAAAAAGAATACTGTGAGCAAAGCGTGTTCTTGATATCAGCTAGTGATATTTTGTAAAGATTTGTAAGTAAATGTACATACTTGAAAAGATTACAGAATACGCAAGTTGCTGATAGTTTATTTAAAGTTACTGCTCAAAAGTTTAAAGTTAAAAATTACTCTTAAAGGTAATGGGAAGGCTATTTGGGCCTATATTGAAGGTAGTGATTTTTTTACTTATTTTATCGCTTATGAGCGATGAGGATGTAACTTTTAAGAGTTCAGCTAATGCATCTGGTCTAAATACGTCTAGTAGTTGGAGTACCATTAGTGGGTCTTTGATTTCTGTTAGCTCTAGTATTAGTACTAGTAATTTAAGCTTTGAAAGTGTGTCTGAGGGTTTGGTCGGTCAGAATGGGTGAAGCACCGCCAAGAACACACAAAAAGTTTGAGGCTTTTGATGCCACTAGTGAAAGCTGGACAGTATATTTGGAACGAGCCAAATTACACTTTGATGCTTTTGACGTACCAGATGAAAAGCAAGTTGCAATACTCCTTTCAAGCATAGGTAAAAAGACCTACGGGTTGTTGAGGAATCTATGCTCGCCTGATGCTCCTGCATCCAAATCACTTGACGAGATAGATGAATTGCTAAAATGTAACCTGGACCCTAGTCTTATTTATGAAAGAGTTCAGTTTATGCAGAGAGTGCAAGCCCCAGGTGAAAATGTTGCAACGTACATTCAGGAGTTGAAACGTTTAACGGTAAATTGTCAATATAAGGAATTCCTAAAGGAGGTTTTGCGAGACAGGTTTGTCTCTGGAATTCGAAATACAAAAGCTCAGGAAACCCTTATGACAATGGAGCCTGAAAAAGTGACGTTTGACAAAGCCTGCGAGGTTGCACTAGCTCAAGAAAGGGCTGAACAAAGTGTTAGTAGTTTTCAGGGGTCATCCACTCACCAAGTAAGAGATAAGCATCCAAATTTTAAATCTAAGGTGGATTTAACGTGCTATTGTTGTGGATACAAAAATCACGTGAAAACGGAGTGCAAATGGAGGAGGGAAGCCTGCTCAATTTGCGGGGAAGTGGGCCACCTGAAACGAGTATGCAAGTCCGGCAAGAAACCAGGCGCTAGTAGCAGCTCGGGCACCACTACTCCTAAGCCAAAAAGGGCAGATAACTCTGGTAACAAGAAATCATTTAAGTATAACAAAAAGAAAGCACACATGTAGAAGAATTTGGAAATTCAGATTCAGGCGCCACTTGTGTTGAGTCGGATGATAGCCTGAGCTCTAATATATATATACCATGACCTATTCACATGTCAATTCAACAAAGTGGATTGTACATTGTGAATTAAATGGTCATAAATTGCCTCTCGAAGTAGATTCTGGCTGCGATTCAACCTTAATCCCTCTTAGTTGGTATAATAGTTACTTTTCGGATGTTAAATTAATTCCTACCAACATCACGCTAAAATCGTGGGTTGGGGAGGTAGTCAAGCCGTTAGGAGTAATAAAACTAAATGTTAAATAGAACAACCAGGTTGAGAAACTGAGTGCTGTAGTGGCACCTGGCAATCAACCTGCCCTTTTGGGAAAAGGGTGGATTAGGAAATTTGAACTAAGCCTGAGTCAGTTCTTTA